>VWZF01005464.1:832159-883015 GCA_013396755.1 Sclerurus mexicanus
ACCCCCCCCCCCCCCCCCCCCCCCCCCCCCCCCCCCCATTGGTTGATTTGACCCAATTAAAAAATCCAGGGAGATATGAATCCAATCTCCCACAAAAAGTCACATAAGTATTGAGTATATCTTTGATCTGATCTCTGCCTTTGTAATAGTTTGAAACAAAATGCTAGATCTTACTATTCACAGATTTTGATATGCCCAAAGTTAGAATAAAGTTTTGGATATGAACTAGTATTAGCTGTTTTGTAGTTTAGGAATGGTGCTCCCCAATCCAGTGCCCCCACTGAAACTCTCCAAAACACTACCACTCTCTCACTCCCCCTTCCCTTCTCCTTTGCTGCTGCAGAGGGATGGCATTGAGAATTGGAGGCACAAAAGGTAAAGGGTTGAGATAAGAACAATTTACTGGAACAGCACCACGGAGATAAGAAAATGAACAGTAATAACAAAAATACTAATAACAAAAGTATACAAAAGAGAGAGTGATTCACATGCAAAATGCTCACTGAACCTGATCTGCCCAGACTCGAAGCTGGTGCCACCCCACTGCACCCACTCCACCGTGTTTTTTTCTGACTGGAAACCACACCCTTCTTCTTGGAAGCCAAAGACTTCTTTCCCCTTGTACCTGGCAATAATGTGAGTTAGTATCAAATAACATTTGGGTCCTGGCCACGCTCCAGAGCCAAGCCCCCCCGCAGCTAGTGCAAAACAAAAAACCTTTCCTTGACTGAAACCAGGACAACTGTGAAAATCTCCTATCTGGAATTATACTAAAAAGGATTTTAAAACAACTGTTATTTTTGCTCTTTCAAAATATACATTCTATGACTATGATTGTTTAGTGATGCTACTTTCCTGTAATAGAGAAAACTACTCCATCACTATTAACAATGCAGATTTTTTTTTTTTTTAATTCGACCCAGAATCCTTTTCCTGAAATCCTAATGAATCATTTGATCACTGGAAAACAAACAAACAAACAAACAAACAAACAAACAAACAAACAAACAAACACATTATTCTCTTTTCCAACTCACCCCTTTGGGAAAAATCATTTACTAACAATAAACCAGAGAAATATTGACCTCAGTAATTGACTGTGGGAATCTAAACCACTAGGGACTTGTTGTGTATATTAAACTTTACACAGTTGCTAATCTCAAAACTAAATTATCACTCTCCTACATCTAATTTTATTAATATATGCAAATCTGAGAGCATATTTATAACTTGGCATTCATTAGTTTTATTTCTCCAAAACCCTCTATAGTGTCAAGTGAACACATCAATCCCGGAAACCCTCCATGATCATAAAATACTGGGAGTGAAACTACTGGTGGTAAAACCGTTCCAGCAAATAAAGCCACAGATGCTTCCTTCTCAGTGTCACAGATCTACTCAAGAGGAAATGGACTGTGAAGTGTATTTTGCTGCTCCTTCAAGAAATTACTCTTCAGTCTTAACAAAAAAGCAATTTAACTCTTTCTAGTGACTGCACCATCTGTTCATGTCAATTTGATGTCCCTTTCAAAAATTCCAAAAATTAAAAAATTCCAATTTTTTTTTCAGAAAACAAGGATTATGGCTGATTATTATTACTACATAGTAATAAGTAGACCTAACATATAAGAGCTTCTTAATAATAGGGATGAGAAAGTAAATCAAACCTGAACAATTAAATAATGAACTTGCCTTGAAATAACAACTTGAGATCTTACCTTCAGACTAGAAACCAGCTCCTAGGTTAACAAATTTCAACAGCAGTGTACAACAAATTTCAACACCTGTTTCCTATAAACATATTAATCACTTAATTGTATCATTACTTTTGATATTTTATTTTATTTCTATTGAAATAAAAGAGAAATATATATACTGGGGTTTTTTACTCTGAATTTCTGCTAGAATTATTTGTCCTCTTTTAATTTAATATTTTCATCAAATATCAGTATTTCTCTTTTTTTCTCTCTATAAATAGATCTTGAAGGTTGCTACATTTTTTACTTATTAATTTTCAGTTATTCTTTCTTTAACAATTTGTTCTAAAATTTTGTATTATATTGAGATCAAATTAAGCTAGAAAATCTGTGGTTTTCTCTTTATATAAGTTGCATTTACACATATGTGTTCTGCTTGCTATTCCTGAGTCATTCACTACGGACAGATAGCATAAAGTAGGGCTGGTTGACAACTGTGTTAGCATAACTTTAATTAGACCTACAGGATAAGGACATAGTTTAGTCATAAGGACTGGGGCGTACCTTGCACATAAACAGCCTACTAAGCATTGGTATGAAAGATATAAATATATCAATCATTTTGAAAGTTCTGAACACATCCAGAGTCTTCCAGACGAACAAACTGTGACAGCTGGTTGTTAGGCATGAAGTGACTATGACCAAGACACTCACGAAAGAGAGATCAGATCCTCTGCCCAGTGCTGTAACCAGTATTTTTTCCCAGGGTTGCTCACAGAAGCCAGGTCCTGGCCCGGCACTACACAAAGTGTAGTGGATGGAGCCTCTAACACAACACGGCGAACTTCTGGACTACATTTTATCTCCTTCTGAACAAGGAAGTCATGTAGTTCACAAAACTGCAGTAATTTGTGACTAAAACCTTTTAGCACCCAAGTCCCTTTAGTCCATGCAATGCTATTTCATCTTAACTAGGAAACCATGCCACTGTCAAATTCTAGCAACTGTACTGTGAAAGGAAGTAAGACTGCAGTCAAAATTCAGCTACACAGTGCTCCTTTTATCTAACTTTTCTCTTTTCTTAATAAAAAGTAGTTTTGAAAGTACTTTCAATAATAGCAAATTAAAGTACCAAAATTACAGTCATCTTTAACTTCTCCTTAATCTCTTCAATTTTTTCCATCATGCCATTTTCCACAGTATGATACTCTGTGTCTAATTTAAAATAACTTCTGGTGTTTGTCTGTGATGGGTGAGAAGAGATAGCTGTATCCAGTTTTATTCAGTACTTAGTTTCTTTGATTATCATTAAAAAAAAAAAATACAGTGCATTCACTCCAGCGATTCTCTGCCATGGGCACCAGGGCACAGGGACAGTGTCTGCATATCAGCAAACATTGCTAAGCTTCACACCAGGATGGAGGAATTCAGAACACCTCCCAGGTGCCTTTTAAATACTAAAGTAGATGTCTATCATTCCATGCAAATACAGGTGGATTAAACTTCCTCCTATGATTGCCTATCCCACCAAGTGACTACACCATATCACAGAATCACAGAATACGATGTGTTGAAAGGGACCTACAGTGAATACCTAGTCCAACTCCTGGCCCTCCACAGGACCATTCCAAACAGTCATACTACGTTCCTGAGACTATCATCCAAAAGCTTATTGAACTCCATCAGGCTTCACTCAATACCTCACCACCCTGAACTTCCCTCACACAAATGGGCTCCTTTCCTCATCACCCTGGACTTCCCTTGGTGGATCCAGACTGCAACCATCACTTTGACAAGACTGGGACACTCACCACCACCAAGACTGCCACAAAAGGATCAATGGATGCTGTAGGAATCCACAGAGTGGTGGTATTTTTTCCACTTATTCTGTCTCTCTGTCACTCTCTTTCTCTCCTCACACATCTCTCTTTCCTGTTTCTTTCTGTCTCTCTCTACCTAACATTCATTGTTAAATAAAAATCTCTTCTATTGATTTTGACACATGGTCTTTCTTGCACTGTAATTCAGGCAGAGGAATCTCTCTAATAATTTTAAGAGCCTAATCATAACACCAGAACTCAATCAAACTACTCACGGTGCTTATTACTGCCAGTATTATTCTTTTCAATTTGTCTACAAAACAATAGTGATGGAAGTGATTATTCTCCTAACATGTAATGCAGTTACTATTGAAAAATTTATAAGCTGGCCTTCAGGTAAGAGAACAGTCTATTTCTCTCCAATATCATATAGTTTAAACATTGGCAACCATTCAGAATAGCACTCTACCAATAAAGCACTTAGTTTTCATTGTTCTGGGATGGATTTATTTTCAGAAATCATAAATGGGTTGTCTTGAATAAAAGACAGAATTTGTGCTGATTTTGTCTCAAGTGTTATATGAATATTATGTGATTAGATAGAAATGTTTTTTGCAAAAAAAATGTATTGAAGTTTATCTAAATATGTTTTAAATAACCTTAGAATTCACAAAACACAAATGAGATCGAATACATGTGCCTAAGAGAGATACAGAAAACCTCTTCTAGACACTGGTGATTGAAGTGAGGAGGCTTTTTTCTTCCCCTCCTTTTTTTTTTTCCCCCCTATAACTCAATATATCAAACCATCTAATGTAATAGTGAGCAGAAATAAGGAAAATAGGCTGCTGTTTTCTAATTATGTAACTTAATGTGGGGAGTTAGACTTTGACAGCTGCCAGACCCCCACCCAGCCATTCTCATTGTCTTCTCAAGAGGACAAAATAAAATGAAAAAGGTAATGGGTTAAGATAAAGACAGGGTGATTGTTTATCAGTTACCATCACAAGTAAAACATGTTTAAGTTAGGGAAAATTGGTTTGAATTATATCAGTTAAAATAAATCAAAACCAAAATTTAAAACAGTTTCCCCACCTCAGCTCAACTAGGCTCCTTCTTTTTTCAAGTGCTTATCTTCCCAGAGATTTTGTTTTCATTACACCAAGTTATAACCTCTTGTTTCAACTTGTGGCCATTGCCTCTTGTTCTCTCACTGTGCATGTCAGTAAAGAGCCTGATATCGTCAGTTGCCTTCTTTTACACACTACTCTTCAGTTCTCTCAAATCTTTCTCCAGTCTTATGCAAGTATGCACAAGTCTTGTACTAACATTTCCTCCCAGTGTAAACGTTCCAGCTCCTAACCATGTGTGTGGCTCTCCAATAAACTCACTCCAGGCAATCAACTTCTTTCTTGTAGGAGTAAATTCAAAGCTAAGTTCAGTATTCTTGATGTAGCTAACGAGTACCAGATCCAAAAGAAAAACTAAAGTGCAAAATTGTGTAGAAATTGCCCTCTGATAGCTTACTGAATTCCTTATTGCTTTTTATTCCTTGATACCTTTCTCCTTATTGATATTTTATATAAGACTGCAGTATTCATCACATCTCAGTTTGAAAATATAGAAGAGTAAGATTAGACTCTGTTGCCTACACAGAGCTGTAGAGTTAGTGTGATTTGAGATGTTCAAGTTTCATATTATGGGAATTCTATGTTTCAGAAGCTGTGGGCTTTCTTCAGAGTCTGTCCTATCTTCCAACTCTGTATAATTTTCTCAGATACTGCATAGCTTCTAAAACAGCATTAGAAATCTTTTCAGTCAGTGAAGAGAAAGGGACACTTCTGGGAAAAAATTCTTCCAACCAACTGTGAACATTTACTTTAGGATGTTATGCATTATATTGTATTTCACAGCACAGATGATCACATCCTAAATTAAATAGCTGTGTTTAGTTAATGAAGTCTTGCACCTCAGGTGGATAATTCTCCAAATTTCGAGAATATAGATCAGACATTAACTTCCTCTTTGGACCCATGCCAAGGTTGTAAACCTCAACATTTAAAGACAAGATGATTTAGAGATTGGAACAGCACATTAAACTTAATCTACCAAACCTAATAGGAACCTGAAAAGCAGCTGTATAGGTTATGTGTACATCAATTCTCCAGAGTTTCTTTTTCAGTTGAGGAGTTTTTTTCACAAAGATTTTCTTTCATTTACTTGTTGGCTGGCTGGTTTAATTTTGTTTAGTTGAACACCAGAATTCTGTAGATGAGGTAGATTTTTCCTTAGAAAAATAATATTAGGTTACATTACTAAAGGGGAAAAATACAAATATCCAGAAAAGGTTAGGTAAACAATGGCAGGTGGAGAAACCTTAGTTTCTTCAAGGAGAAGGGAACATATGGAATCAGCTGGTCTAAGACTAACAAAGGAGAACAAGATTACTGTCCCTGATGTGAATCTCCAGAGATTTATGGTATACCAGAGGAAGAACATTTGAGAATTGTGTGGAAACATATGGGGGAATGTTTAAGAACATTGTGAGAATATGGTAGACTTATGGGATGTTTAGGGCAAAGAGTAAAGACAAGGAAAGACTGAGATGGATCAGGGACAAACAAGCTTGGGAAAATGGAGGGAGAAGGGTATTAAGGGAGGCTGGTTAAGTGTACATGTTGCTGGTTAGCATGCCTGTCTCAATGATCCCTGTATGTGTTAAACTGTGTAATCCATGTAGACAGTGATGTGTGAATATTTTTTGTGTGTCCATACATGTCTATTGGGAATATGTGGTCAACCTTGCACTTGCTTAACCCGAGGACACAGGTACGGCAGCTTTATGTCTGTGAGGCTTGGAGTTTCAAAGGGATTATCCTGACAGTTGCAGAAAGGCAAAAGGTCTTTCAGGCAGACAATTTATGTGCAGCTAATTATCCTTTCAGCAGGGTTAAATGTTAGTGCTCTGGTTCTGATACTTTAGAAGTATGGTAAGAGATTAGAGGTGTTTATTCAGTTACTTTTAACTAGAGAACAGTAGTATTTCAGCAATTATGCTTAATATACCTTTGTATTGAAACTGTGAATAAAGGGTCTAATGCATCTTTTGCAGTTTTAGGTAACATAGTGCTATTCAGCTGTCTAGATTGCTTAAGGCCTGCATGTGATTTGCTGGATTGATTTTTACTGTGGGAGAATAACTTTCCATTTTCTGTATCCCTCTCAGATATTACAGTTTTCCTAAATGCTATTGATGTTTTAAATGGGAAATATCACAAAGTAAAACTATACAAAATAGTAAAAAAATTAGTTGTCATGTTGAACTTTTTGTTCATGTCAACAAAATATTAAAGCAGCCCCTGCATATGCATTGATAATTTTTTTTCTCAAATTGAATTTTGAGACTGTGTGTAGCTGCATTTTGGAAGTAGGCTGGGCATTCACAGAAAAAAATCTGAAGAACATTTTGTCTCTTTCTTGAGCTTGTCACAAAATTTCTGTAACAGCATTGAATTTATATGAAGATCAGATTTCACAGGATAACTATGCATATTTATTTTTCCCCAGCTCATTTACATATTATAATGATGATGCCAGTTGCATTTTTATAGTGTTAAACAGCAAGAGCTTGATGCCCTGTAAAGAAATACCATGAACAAAAATTTAAAAAAAAAAATAAATAAATAAAGCCTAGGTAAGAAATCTAATAAATTCCATTCTATTTTTCTTCCTTTTTTTTTTTTTTTTTTTCCTATTTAAAAAAGTAAGTGATCCACTCCAAAAACATTATCAGGTCAGGACTTTATCTACACTCAGCTTTAGTGTGCAGTTACAAGGAGGAGTTGGGGATCAGTCATAGTACCTTGATTACAATGCCAGAGTGGTTAATTCACATTTGTGTCTGTCAGCAGTGGCTCAGTGCATTCTCCTAAGTAACACAGAGCCAGTGGAAAATCTTAATTACTCAATTAATTTTTTTTTTTCACAACTTTTAAGTTCTAGAAAGCTTTTTGGCACACGTAGCCTTGTGTCAATGCACAAGTGACGTGTGACTAAAGCTTCTGAGGCAACAATTCTAAAGATAGCCCTGGAGAGGGACTGTTTAAAACTCCACCAGATTTGGCTACTTCATCCCGTACAGTGCTCCAGCACTGTTACAATCACCTCCGCATATTTTCGTGCCACATCCTAAAGAAATACAATCAAAAATTTAAGGCAGTGTAAACATCATTCTGGCAAGAAGAAACTCCACTTTATCTCATATACCTCAAGTTTGAACAAATAACAAATGTGTCAAAAAATTATATATATTAGGACTTGTGAGTACCAAAAGAGTCACAGGAAAGACACATGACCAGAGCTTTTACAGTGTAAATGTGACCAGAGTAAAATAGACATACTTGGTCAGAAGCTAGTTATGAACCAGTAACTTTTATGTTATTTCATGTTTCTACAGTTTACTGTACAATGCAGTTTGGTGGAAGACACATTTAATACTGAAACACAGCAAGCTTACACCAAAGGAAAATAAACTCATTTACACCTCATTCAAATACAGGTTTACTTATTAGTTACTTAAGTGCAGGTGATTGCCTGTCCTGTTCTAACAAAAAGACGTGAACCAACATCTACTTTATCTATGGAAGTGGCACAACTAGAATAGAGAACATTTTAGATGAAAAACTGCATTTTTGAGGTCCACCAGAAGATTTCAAAGGAGATATAGGCTGTAGAAAATTAACAAACTCTTCCAAAAATAATGGGAGAAAGAATATAAGATTCAATTCCACTTGAGGTGCCCTCTGGGAAACATGTTCTATGGCATGAACTCTTCAAGAAGGTCTGTATTCTATGAATGATTCTATTGATAAATATTGAAAACAGTTCAAACTGGAATATGTAAATGGAAACCCCAACTGCTACTTCATTAGCAAGTCATTAAAACAAGGAAGACTAAGAGATACCTGCTAAGTACTTCCTGCAGATACAAGCAGATTTTCTTTCCTTTCTGCACCATTTATCTTTTACAAGTATTTATATAGGTGTTTAAAGGTCTTAATATTTTGAATGTTATTAATAGACCATCTAAAAATTATTTTAATCTAGGTGTTTGGGGTTTTTTTTGTTTGGTTGGGTGGTTGCAGTCTTCTTGTTGTTGCTTTCTTTCTGTGTGGTTCAGCAACCCTGACAGTAGCATGAAATTTTATTCTTATTAGAGTATGCTGAAATTGTAAAGCAGTTCTTGGGTCATCTTAAGCTGTCAGTACTTTAACTGCAGCACAATCCCAATGTTCTAAGGTTAAACCAGTGTATTCCCTTGGAGAGTTTGTATTGCACAAGCCAGGCTGACAGAAAAGTCTTCCAATAGCCACTGATGACATCGAAGGCTTTCTGGCACACAGAGAAATATTCATATTCACACATAAATCCATGCATATACATGTAAATCAAAGGAAACTCCAACAGTTATTAAAATTTCCATATAGCTATGTTAGCTTATTGTAACAGGCAACTGTAACTCCAGCTAACTTTATTAGTTTGTTCTTTCAAGGGTTTCTGTGAAAAAAGGTTTTATCTACCAATTTATGACTTCAAAAACATAAAACACTGTTAATGCACAAGGATGAATAAACAGACAGACCAGGTTAATGTTCTAGCTGTGAAAAATATCTAATATTTTCATTTAAAATGGGACACTTTACATGTGATTCTGTCTTTTGACCAAAACCTGGAGCAACTCAGAAACATAACACTCTTATTTTCCCAGTTGGTCTTCCCAGGCTTATAGCAGAACAATATTTAGAAAATTATGAAAGGAAGCTTGAAGTGTTGTAGTTAACATGACTGAAGTGGCTGTTATCTCTTCAACTTCAGATTCACTAATTTTTCTAAATGTTTTAAAATTTCTCATTTTTAGTTTGTCTAAATGTCACTGTGTGTGTATGTATATATATATATACACAATCTTAGTTGTAACTACAAGTGTGGTATCTCCTTTCCCTCAGGAGGAATTCCATTTAAGCAGTAAATACCTGATTTATCTAAAGATGCTATTTATCATTCATGAACAGAGATCAAAAAAAAAAATTTACCCAGGAGGATGACAATTATGTTCTACTGCATATCCTTAGGCAGTTGAACTATATGCAGGTATTTAAGGGAATCAGAGGTTTTCTTGTAAAATTCTACTTATAAATTCATTATAGATCAAATCTATCCAGTTTTGCCTTCCCCTTAGAATATTTTAAAAAAATGCTTAAGACTAAGCATGAGCATTATTGATTCACTTTTCATTCTGCTTTTATTGACACTGACAATCTCTCATGTCTAGACAGTGTTTCCAAAACTAAGGCTGGCATGGTCCTAAGAATCTATAATTCCTCTTTAAAATTATTGTTTTTATTTTTACTTTCCATGTTTCAGTTTAAAATTTGGCAGTCTTTTACAAAAAATTTGTACATTGTACTTCTAATATCAGGATGAATCTGTTTTGAATGTTTGTTATAATGTTAAATCACCTTAACCCCTATCTGAACCAAAATCAGCAATTTTCTGTGGAAGTAACTGAACAAAATTTAATTAAGTAAATGCATTAGAAATTAATTCATATCCAGCTAAATTTCTGGTAGCTATGAATGACTGTATACTTAACTAATGGAAAATATTCCATCCTGCAAATTTTCTGCCAGACTTCTTATTTGAACTGAATGTACTCTATTACCTTTTGAAATATTATATAATATAGTCTGACAGCCTTTTTATCCATTTGGGAAAGCCTACAGCTTTTGAAGGAAATCATGGCACACTGAAGCAGTTACACTTCTGTCCCTTTATTTGACCTCTTTCTTTCTCTACCTTTTTCAGATGCAATATTTGTATCTACACATCACCGACAAAATACTAGAAATGCAACTTTCAAAGGTATAATAGTTAAGTATCATAATTAAGATTTCCCATATAGTTAATTCCTTTTATCTGGCTAACTTATTATTTACTAGGTAATCATCATAAACACTATGCTACAGCTAGATAACTTTATAGGATCATAGAGTAACACAGTCTGATTCTTGTTGGTTTTTGTTTTGTTTTGTCTTGGTTAATTTTTGAAATTTTAACACTGCTTATGTGTTTAAACAACAACAACAAAAATTCTGTGCATGTTCCCATAGACCTGGTGGGAAAAATCATTTGGTTTTTCCAGAGACTCAGTCAGTAGATGGATATCTGCCTTTTCCAAACACTGATACCTATTACACCTAAAAAGCTGAAATGAGTTGAGAGCAAAAAATGGGAGAAACCACATCACAGAACCACAAAATCAGAGTCATAGAATCACAGAATGGGTAAGGTTGGAAGGGACCACAGTGGTTCATCTCATCCAACCTCCCTGCTGAAGCAGGGTTGTTCTAGAGCGCATGGCACAGGATTGTGTCCAGATGGTTCTTAAATATCTCTAGTGAGGGAGACTCCACAACCTCCAGTCCCCTAACTATCTTTGTAGCCCTCAGCTGGACCCACTCCAGGAGCTTCATGTCCTTCATATACTGAGAGATGTCTTTTGAGATGAGGTGCTCCATCACTTCAGTGGGGATTGAATTAAGGCAGGTAGTTCCCTGGGTCCTCCTTGCCCTTTTTGAAGACCAGTATTTGAAAACCATGGGATTGGATTAAACTAGTTTGCATGAGAAATTTAAGAATGCAGATAAAACATTTTAGAACATAACAGTAAATCTAATATCATACCTCAGAGTCTCAGCAGATTTAATGGTTACACTCAAAGCTAGATAAACAGAGCTCTTTGGCTTTCTGCCTTCACTGCATGCATGTATTGAAGCTACCTTCTATTTTGCTTCACAATATAATCCTTCTAGATCTGGTTTTGAAAGCTGTGGTATTTTTTCCAGTCCCAGCTGTTCAGAATAATAAACACAACTCACTCTTAATGTCATGTATTTGAAATTGACAGGCTGAACTTGGCATAAAAAATAGTGAAGGGATAAAGTTTGTGCTGTAGTTTGCTTTTATTATTTCATCAAAAGTAATTATAGTAAAATAGGTAATCACCAAAGAGATGATTAATTTACAACGTAATGAAAGTAGCATAGTTCCATATCAGATTTAAAAAACAGTAAATGTTCATTAGATGTACCAAAGCAGAACTGAGCAAATTAATGACTACTTCTTTGTATTTAGATGCCATACCATCTCTCTCCCATTTCTCTTTTAAGATGAAATGTCTGTCACATCTAGAACAAAATGCTCGAAACAGTGGCTTAACAGACTCTACTTGATTACAGAAGGAAGCTAAACACTAGACTCAAAGGAACCACAGAGAAGAGAAGGGAACATGTACAAGCAAAGTAGGGAAATATATCGGACACAATAGGAGATTTGAATTAAATTAAATTGAACTTCTGTCAGTGAAAATTTGGACCATACAAGCATGGTAGAGACTTGTGCCATGAGATACTGTACGTTGACTATATAACCTTAGCAGAAGGTCTGGATTTGTTTTAGTAATTAAGTAACTCAACAGAACAACATCTCTCTTGGAACAGTCTCACATCAAGCTGGACTTGACCACAGATAGGGCTACAACTTGAAAATTACTGTGAAGTATGTGTATATGAATTCTGAGTGTATGTATTCAGAGTATGTTTTTCTGATTAATTGTACTTTTCCAGCCTGTACTGATTTTGGTTGCAATGCAGTTAAATTTCTTCATAGTTGCTTATATAGTGCTGTGTTTTGGATCTGTTACCAAAATACTGTTGATAACACACTAATGATTTAGCTGCTGCTGAGCAATGCTTACACAGCATCAAGGCCTATTCTGTTTCTCACAGTGCCGCACCAGTAAGGATTCTGGGAGTGCACAAGGATTTGTGAGGGGACACAGGTGGAACACAGATGGGAAAGGTGATCCCAAAGGAAAAAAGGGGATATTCCATATCATGCAATGTCAGGCTCAGCAATAAAAGCTACAGAAAGAGTTGGGGATGTTCAGAGCGACAGCATTTGTCTTCCCAAGTAAGTGTTGTGCACAATGGAGCCATTCTTTCCTGGAGATGGCTGAATATCTGCCTGTCAGTAGGAAGGAGTGAATTACTTCATTGGTTTTTTTCACTTTACATTCATGCATAGCTTTGTTTTAATGATTAAACTGCCCGTTTTTTCTCAACCCACAAGTTTTTGCATTTTTACACTTCTCATTCTCTTCCTCACTCTTGGGGAGTGAGTGAGAACCTCTGCGGTGCTTAGTGTCTACAGGGACTAAACCATAACAGACCCGTGACAGTTTTGTTATTAACTGTAGTAGTCTCATGATGGCTGCTCTTTTATACATAGCATATGTATAGTCTATGTAATCTTCCAAATATTCAATAAAAGGCACATTTGTTTTAGCTTCTGAAACCCTTGAAATCAATTCAATTTTTTAGTCTTTTGGCTAAGAGAGAGACCTTCTTGTTATCAAGATACACAGTATATTGTTTCAGCCTATTTACTCTGCTATACTTACGTTATTCATCAGTGATTACATTTATAAAGGAAATATTATTTATATTACAATTTAGTGTCTCCCCAGGCTATATGAGATAGTGCAACTTCTTAATAGCGAAGTTTCATTTAAACCCATTAATACAGTAAGTACATTTCTTATTTGATTCTACATGTAAATATCCAACATGATGGCATCAAACACCAATTTTGACTTCTGAGTCTCTGGGCTGATTGATGTAGTATACATGAACAGTGTTTACTCATACAGTGCGTTTTAAAACATACCTGCCATAGCTAAAATAAGCTAAGTCTCCATGACTAATTTGAAACTAACCCACTAGATATTTGCCCCCAGACTTACCCCTTCAGTTTCACATAAATCTGGAACGGCCATTACTTGCTTATAATAAATTTTTAGCATTTTGCTTCCAGAAAATAGCTTATGAAGTCATTCATGATACAAAATTTTTATCAAAACAAATGAATAAGTGCATGACAGAGGGAAAAAGAGAACAAAGAGACTTTTCTTCTGCTAAAGTCTGGAAATGTCCCCTATACTTGTGGGTGATGGAAAGATTTTTTCTTCCCATTTTAATTTCTTTTAAAGATTAGACACCATTCTGCAAGCTTAAATCAAATGTCCATTTTCTATGAAACTAACTGAATTACTTTCCTCCCAGGCCAAAACACTACAAAATGCAATGCATAAATTTATATATATTATGTTATACATAAGTACTAAAACTTTATGCAGGTTAAGATGCTTTTAGATCACAAAGTACTGTGATTTAATAGCAAAACTAGAAAGAATCCATATGTAACAGAATGGATCTTCTTTCGCTGCTCACCACAGGTAATCTTAGTTTCTAAGAAAACTCATTGTAAAGTAGTTTGTACTGGAAGAGATACCAATCGCAGTTCAACACCATACAGATGTCTTCCTCTTGACTTTCTTTTGGTGTTTGACTACCTTATTTTCCTCGGAGAAAATTGTTGGAATCAAACCACTTCTTTTGCAACTGAACTTTAGAAATAGCCTAATGGAAGCAGCAGGCTAATTTCTAGTCCTGGTAGTGTCTACAGTTTTTTCTTTTTTTTCTGGTCGGCAGTTCAGCACCATTTTTAGAGATTAGTAACTATATCTATCAGAGCCCTTTCAAATTTTTTTTTACTCTTAAAAACAACTTGTGCCTTCTCACAACAGTTTATAGCAGACCATGTATTTCATCTGCTTGTTCCTATTTTATCTATTTTTTTCACTGAAATTGTTTTTGAATTCTTTTCTTTCCTATATATCTTTCAAGACAGAAGTCAATATCCATTTGCCATCCTTTGTTATGACTTGCCCTGAAGGCAAAGGTAACTGAAGTTCTTTTTAATAAATCCCTTGGGGTAGGTTAGAGTGAAATGACACTAAATGACCTCTGTTTATATACCTGTATATATATACATGTATATGTAAGGTTTGGTTTAGAACAATTTGGTTGCAATGGAAAGGAGATACGTAGCCATTTTAGTTCTTATCTATAGAAACGAAACAACACAAAAGTATAAGATATCCCTTTAAAAATATATAAGGAAAAGAAAAAAAGAAGGAAAGGATAAGAGTGAGTAGTGGAAAGAGATCACTACCCATGGAACCAGTGATGAGACTTGATTGTTGCAATTTAGATGTCCATTGGTCAAAGTGATGGTCACAGTCTAGATCCATTGGTGGTGAGGGAAGCCCACAAATTATATAATTCAATGGATTAATATATGTTCAGGTTTGGGTAGGAATACCCAGGTGCCTCCCGTCAGGGGGGGGCAATTTTACATTGTCTGATACAACACTGTGGATCATGCCCAGTTCTCTGGTGAGGCCCCAGAAATGAGCCTGGGGGCACTTCGGGGGTCTTTGTTGGTTTATAACACATTCTAAGACATTCTCATGTCAGTTTAGTTAAGGCACTTATGTCCCATCAGAAGGGATGAATACCTCCTACATGTGAATATGAATGCCCCGATACCTCCCTTGTAGGGGAGGAATTTTATAACTGAGCCAGTTGTGTAAGGGAGGACACTGGCATGATAAGAAGCAGGACCTGCTTCTTATTGACTTCTTCCCTTATCTGACTCAAAACGCAGCTTGCTGCTAAACAAAGGTTATTTTGTCATGTTCATCCTCTAGTGATCGGTACTCACCCTCTCTGCACCTGAGCTCTTCTTCTGCAGATCAGAGGTTTCACTGTTGCCTAAAATCAAGGGAAAAAACCAAAAAACTTTCAAGACAAATTTCAAGACAGATAAATTTCAAATAGATAGAGTGCAGTTCTTTAACAAAAGCTTTCAGGTGCATGGAATATATAGGCCCACATCCAGTATAGGGTTCTTATAAATTTATAATTCTACTTAATTATCATATCTATGGGTACATCCAAACCGAAACCCTTTAGTCCCTAGTACCACCCTCAGAACTGCATGTTGGAGTGCCTCCGAGGGTTCTGGGAGGCACTTGAGTGTAACGTATTTTATTATTCTGGTCCAGGTGCAGGTGTCCCAAACAAGATGTCCTTGCTGAAATCTCTTCTTTGAAAAGACCATTAAACAGAAATTCAGGAATGTGGCACAAACTGTGAGAAACTGTTAGCTGCTACTCAAGTGTGAGAAACTATACAGCTATATAAAAATCTACAAATATATAAAAATCTTAAGGCATCATCACAACCACACATCCAAAATCTCTACTCGTCCACTTTTGCTGGGGGGTGCAAACAAAGGGGTGCTCAGCACCCTGCTGTTTTTGAAATTGGCTGATTGTTTCAGTCATTTATCTTTAACCTTTCAGTCTCTCACACAATTGCCCTGTATTTTTTTCTTGTGCCACACCTAAACCAATGTCAAGAAGAGCTATATCACTATTTACGTGTGTAGTCGTATTTTCTGATTTGACCTTGTAAAGTTTTTTGGAGCGTTCTACAAGTATCAGTGAACAATATAAAATGCATTTTTTGGAATGAAGTTTATACTAGTTGAGTAAATACAGTGATATTATATTTGTAAAATTCCCAGCAAGAACAACAAACTTCTGTACAAACTTCTTTTTTCTTCCTTCTCAGATGAAAATATTAATTTCACACTACCTTTGAGTATTTTACAATACAAACAATGTAACTAAATGAGATATCTAGAAGTACGAGACAACCTGATTTTGAAGCATGATCTCAAAATCTTCTTCACTGTGGAATCTTTATTGTTGGGGTTTTTGTTTGGTTGGTTTTTAATTTTTTAAGACTTCTAAAAGTGACTGTCTTATTCTGTTGTAGAATTCACAATGGGAGACAGAAAAAATGTGATTTACACCAAAGACAAATTATCTGTTCATATAACTCCATTTTTATCAGTCCCACTCGTACATTTCTGAGTGCCATGTATGGGTAGCACAAGAGCCACACTGCCAATGCAAATAATATAACATCATTAGTTTCTTTTGTTTCTGTCTCACTGTGATGTAACCAAGTAACATAATTTACTTGAATTGCCCTTTACAGGAGCCGTTCTCTATTCCCAGTACAGGAGACTAGGGCTTGTAAATCGGACAGAGGTTTTTTACTTTAAACCAACCAAAGCAAAGAAAATACACTGCTCAAATGGTTTGTTCTCAAGGCATGATAAACTTGTGATAAAACAATTTCAGATCTTGTTAGTTACTTACAGGTAAGTGATAAATGCCATTGATTTTGTTACAGTAGTTGGTGTTTCCTGGCCCCTTTTAATTATTTTTTCTGATCTTCAGCCTAGTAATACAAAGAAAATTCAAGATGCAGTGATCTTGAAATTTGTAATGGATAGGAAAATATAAGACAGAAAGACAATTAGCAAGCGTTTTGTTTTCTTTTTTTCCTCTTTGCTGGTCTCTCTTTACAGGCAGTAAAGTCACATTTCTCATGGTCCAGTGCATTTCCATAGGTATTGCCTAGGTATTTTACTTCTAACTTTCAGATATGGTCTAACAGAATTACAGGGACAGATTTTTATGGTTTTGTTGTTGTTGTTTGTTTGTTTCTTTGTATTTTCCCAGCACTTTTTTGGTAACCCTGAAGAACCAAATAAATGTTAGTGAAGCTGACTAAGTGTTGTCGTAGGGTAAAAGTATTACCAGAAAACAAAAAGTTGCAGTAGAAGGAAGTTTTAATAATCAAAGATGAAGGGGCATCGTTATAGATAAGCCTTACTGTAGGTAACAGAAATTTTTGATAATGTAAAAACAAACTGATTTAAATCAGATTCACAAGATGAAGTGAGAATGCAATAATACAAACATGCTGTTGAAAATACTTTCCAAACATAAGAGTAGTGGATAATAGAAAGATATTATGTAAAGAGATTAAAGAATACCTATCAGTGGAGATTTTAAAGAGCAGATCAAACATAAAGATTGGTTTAAGCATATAATATTTACCTGTGGGAAAAACAATGTCTTGATGGCCTTTTAAGAATGCTTTGTATCTTATGTGGTGTTATGATTTTGCAACTAATACTCCACCGTAAATACTCATTTAAGCAAACTGATTTTGTCTTGAATCAGGAAGAAGATATTTGAAAAGTTAAAATTTGTAATGAAATAAAGCATTCAAAAGAGTTCAAATTACATTTTGTATTCAATAACAGTTTTTCTTACAAAATATTGTTAATAAATACCATAATTATTAAAGTGATAGAAACAAGATCAAAGGCTTCAAACCTATTAAAATGGAAAATGCCAATGAAAATATCAGTTGACTTTTGTCCTTGTGAAGAATCTTATTAATCCAATCCAAATATATTTAATAGAATAAAAATATATATTTAAAATTATTTTACTAAGATTTTGTACACTAGTCTTCATAATTAAAACAAGCAAGGTAATCAAGACATTGCAGAAAATCAAGAGCCTGGAAAAGATTAACAAAGTTATAAATCTTGGGATATGAAATAATTTCTCTTAGTAAACTATTTTTTTCAATCAAAAATTAAAATAAAACAACAAGAACCAAACAAGAAAAAGAATTGTAGGGTTTTTTTAATCTACCTTTTCATGGGACCTATAAGTGAATCTGTGAAATCTTACAGGCAATAGTTAATGATATAAAAGTTCTGTTCTGTCCTGGTGATTCCTTCCTACAATATCATTCCAAGAATATCACTGTTCCCTTTATATAAAATTTCTGCATTGGAATGATGGGATTTGAGATTACATAAAAAGCTTGAAAGCAGAAGGCATCCAAAAGCTTGCATCTTAAGATGTGTAGCAATGGACAATAGATAAAAGAAAATTATCATTTCAAAAGATTCTTTTTTTTTTAATTGATCAGGTGTAACCACTGGTTCCTTATAAATCTATACAAAGCTATTATTCAATATTATGTCATACTATGTGTTTTTTACATCTCTAACCATCATAGTATAGAAAGATAAATTGAAGGAAATGGAGAAAAAAACCACTAGTTTCAGTTTTATATTAGGTAAAAACACAATGTGAATGAACACTGAGGAAGAAACCCTGGTGATCATATATCTATTTAACTTCAGAATTAGCATATTTTTTCAATAATTCTATGACACTATTTTTAATATTGGCATGGAAAAATTAGGAAAAATAAGCATTGAGGAGAAAGAAATTCATAAGTCATCAATTTCATATGTGAGAATCTTATAAATCTGAGATCTGAGGCAATCTCATTTAATTAATGTATTTGGAGATCCAGATCTCTCACATTTCTTTCTAGAACATGTCAACTGAAAGTCATCATGATTTGGATCAATATCATAAGTAAACAGCTCAGCACTGAAAGTTCTCAATGTGGAAAAGTGCTTTTTGTTAATGGCTAGAAGTATCACATTTCTTTTAAGTAGCTAATTTTATTATTGTCATTATATATTATACTTCCTTTGTACTAATCTCATTTATGGTATAAAGATCAGATATTAAGTACATTAGTGTAGGTTTATTTGCAGTATTTTAATATCCCCTGGGTTTCATTTTGCACTTGTAAAATTTTAATTAAATGGTACAGGAAAATAGAAACTATGCATTATCTAAATGACAGCCTGTTCTTTTAAGGTTTTTTAATAACTGTGGATTGTTAAAAATAGAAATAAAACATTTAAGATCAGAGTTGATTGTTTTTTACTTAAAAAATAATTATTTTCCCAGATTTTTTTTGTCTGAAAGCTTATTTTGTGAAAAATCATGTTTTTACCTGACATTCTTTGTTTATAGGTGTTGACTATCCAACACACTGACTCCTGCCCTCTGGCCCGAGATGAATGCTGAAAATTTTTTTGTGCTTTAAGGAAAAATGAATCCTTCTGCCTCATCTACAAAGGCTTATGTATCTCAGGACCTAGTCTTTTGTGCTGTTCGATGTAAACTGTATTAGAAAGTACTGGACAGCTCCCCCACTTTTATTTATAAAATGTACCATTTCCAGACCACTGTGCTGATCATCTTTAAATCCATGACTAGGTTTCCAAACAAACCCTACTGCGAACTAGCAGACTGGAAGATCCATTTCTTCAGTACACGGTGGGATGGGCAAGTAACTTTCCAATATAAAACAGATTAGCATGGCATGCAGTATAGTTGTACCTCTATCACCTTTTTGGAATACACGAACACAAGAGCTGCAAGTTTTACTGGTACTTCCTCCCAACACATCCTTTAATCAGTATGTTTAATGAGTATGATTGTAAACAGAATCTGATTTGAAACACACAACATGAAATATTCCCCAAATGGGGTCTCAACCATATTGGGTTATCATTTAGATATCCTTCCTTAAAAAACACAACCGTCTTTATAAACCTATAAATACTCCTGCTGCCTCCTCTTCTGAAGCATTCTCCCACATGGAGCCTGTCTTGCATCTCATCTGGGACTTCCCTCTTTTGTATTCAGGCCCCTGATGCTTGTGTTCCTTAATTTTCAACCTGGAAACAAAAGCACTTTTTTTTTTTCTTTTTTTTTGGCAACAAGTTTGTTTTTTGGTTTGGTTTTGTTGGTTTTGATTTTGGTTTGGAGGTTTTGTTGTGGGGTTTTTGTTCATTTGTTTTACTTTTTATTATGCATCCTCTAGAAAAAAAAATTTCCATGGGCTTTTGACTATACTGCAAAAACTATTTTAGTTTCTCCTAAGAAAAAATCTGCTATCTTCTCTTAAAACCAACTGCCAATGAACTAAATCTTCAAAGTTCTCTGTCTGTGTGTTTCAAAATGCCAAGCTGTTCACTGATAAATGTTACTAGGGAGTGTTGCCCAGCACAGGAACTTAAGCATACACACACTCTTAAAAGGTTAGAAGAGTGTCTGTCAGAGATTTTGCTTAGGCTAATTCTCCCAGTCAATATTTTCCATGAGTTTAGAGTTGGCTTAGAGTAAGAAACGTTCCCAAAAGATGCTTGAGTAAATCCACCCTGTTTTGAAGAGCATTTAACAGAATTAATTCAGGCTGTCCCACAACAATACATTTCAATTATATTCAATTTGTCATCTAAGTATAGCTTATCAGCCCTTCTGCAACAGAAATGGAAAAGGTGTATGTCAAGAAGGTCATTATTTGAATAACAGCAAGATTTCAGAAGACTGTCTATATTAAAATAAGCCTTGTAAAACACAATAAACAGGAGAATAGAGACACATTTTATATGAGAATAGAAACACTTTACACCTTCTAAATACATCAGCTGGAGAAGGATGAAGGATTGACAACTGCTTTGGTATGGCTTAATAAGAAATGACCCACAGTCCAAAATACTGCTGTAAAGTCATATGCTTCATTTCATAATGTTTATTTTGCAACAGAGTGTAACAGAGGTTTGTTTATAATAGACAGTCAAGGACAACTTTCAAGCCCTAAAGATATTATCAAGAAAGTATTTCCAACAAAATGCTAATAACATCCAACTCAGAGGTACAATTGCAGTACAGAATGTAACAGTACTGTTAAGTCCACTTAGAATAAGGTAATTGACATTTTACTAAGCAAACTTTTTTTTTTTTTGTAATAGGTAATTTTTACCATCTTTTTTTTCAGTTCTACAAAAGACAATGCTTTGAATGTGTGCAAATACTCTAAAAATAAAGAGATTTGGCTCACTAGAACCAATACTTACAATGTAGTATTCATATTGATGCTGAAGGAATGAGAAAGGTAGGATTTTTTGCAGCTCTGAGGTGCCTCTTTGAACTTACTATAATAATCACATCTGGGTGCCTGAATTTATAAGAATGGATCACAAATAATATTTGAAAAATTTATAAAATTATTTACTAACCAATACAGAACTTTGTTTTCTATTTTGGAAAGGCTATTTTTCTGTACAAAGTACTACACACTTAAAAAAAAATATATTAAAAAACCTGAAGGTCTCTATGATATTGAATTGCCAAACAATTTTAGGCATAATACAGAGGACTGTAAAAATTCACAGCAAATAATGCATGTAATACAATTTAGAAAAGAAATTTGAAAAGAAAAATCCAGAAAAACTCAAACCTACATGTTTTAATATACAATGCAAGTCCTAATTTCTAACGCTTCCAGTCTATTCATGAGTTTGTTATAATATATTGAATTTATTTCATGGTACTGGAGAAGGAATCCATGAATAGTTTTAAATGGTATATTTAGTACCAGGATATTCTCATACAGGTACTTACAAAGGATTTAAAAACATTTCTCATAAGTCACAAACCACGATAAAATTCAATGTGTCAGCAGATGTTCAGTGAGAGACATGCCATGCTGTCTGTATGAGAATTCTGCAGTTCTGCACCATGAGCTAAGAATGTTCATAATGTTCCCCACTTAATTAAGCAAGCTGCAGGATCTTCCACTGAGGTATGAATGTTTCACACAATTTCAGCACAAATGTTACTTTTACTAATAATGACTATACTACTTTCTTCAGCAGCTCACTTTAAAGTATGACCAGTTTATTCCAATAACTCTCTAAAATGCAATTTTTTTATGATAAAATAGATAGTTAACTTGAAATGGACATTCTTGGGAATCAATAATGCCACTTTCTAAAGGTTGTAGCCAAAAAAGATATCAGGAAGTGTAGAAAAATTACAGAAAGTCTATCTATTTCACTTTTAAGGTAAAAACACTTTAATTATTCATTGACTGAATAACCTTTCCTGGTTTCTTAAATGTCCAGTTTCAAACTGTATTAATTGCACATTTATAAGGAAGTGCTCTCCATAGTATTTATTGCCTTTCATAGCTTAGGACTTCACAACAGCAGCAGGGAAAAATTGTTTATCCTTTTACTGTAAATAGTGTGCTCAGTCTGATGCTTTGATTTTAAGGTCTGATAAATACTTTATACAGATTTATTTAATATATTTTTTGAAACTATCACATGACTTATTTATTCCACAAGTGTATTCTAGCTGTAGAGTCTAGGACTAAGGATACAAGCTAACTGTATTTTACAATTGATGTTGGTAGAATTCCCATATAGGGATATGAAAATCATCTTAGACTGATCCAAAAGTGGTTCTTGAGAAAGAGAACTGACAATTTGAATCATATTTGGAAGAGAATGTCTATAGATAGTGCAAAACACTGTATTAAATGGACACTGTTGCTAAAAAATAGTGTTGTAATGAATTACCATCAATGTTAATAAGGCCATGCAGATTACACAAAATTATATTTGGACAGACCTCAAAAAAACTCCATGTTTGTCATCTCTGTTTGACACCTAGGGATCAGTGAAAAGACTCACCCTGAGAAGTGTAACTATAACTTTGATTAACTGTCAGAAGAACACTCTCAGACATTGTTGGTGTTACTCTAATTTAAGTGACAGCAAGATTTGTGGTTCAAAAATTAAGTGTATGTGTGATCTGTTAAAAAAAATCATGTAAGAAATTAATGTTTTTAATCAATTGTTTTTCTTAATTATTGTCTTTGAAACATAAGGACGACACTTCACCCAGCCAGGAAAAATGTATTGAACTTCTGAAAAATAAATATTATATCAACTTGATGACAGCTTTAAAGATGAGAAAACAAAATTAGAAACCCTGGGCTAATAAAATATGACAAGGCATCAGATTGCAACTAGAGATCCTGCAGCACATTAAAAAGAGAAAGAAATGAAGCAAGACAGTCTAATAAATATAATATGTTTCCTCTTCTTCCCTTTCTTCTCTGTGCACAGGTTTTATCTCTTGTTATGAATATTTAAAGATGAAAGCAGTAAAGTATCCCAGTTGCTTGTGTTCAGAGTTCTGTCTTTTGAACACTGGTATTCAAAAGATAAAACCCTTGAAGGCTTAATGTGAAACACTGTTGCTTACACAATTTTAAGATGACAAAAAAAAAAGTAACAAGGAATTGGTCTATAACATAATGGTCCCTCTTTCTGTATTCTGTATCTTTTGCTGTCACTGTTTGCTAAATTATTTCTCTGCATTTCTTGGCTTTGCTTACAACATATTCCTAGGGAGAACATTTTTTCCCTAAGTTTAGCAACTTTACTTTTCAAGTCCCTTTCACCAAAATGGATGTTGATCAACAAATTAAAAAACCTGCTTCTTGATATGCTACTGTTTAGCCACTTGAGTTTTAAAATTTAAGGTTCAGATTTTGAAAAGTATTTATACTAATATATTAATGGATGATTCACTACTTTGTTGGACAGGAACTTAAAAACCTGTGACTTAATACAGTTTCTAATACTACATTTTGGACTAGAATGTCTGTTAAAATTACTTATTTCTTATCAGGAAAGGACAAAATAACTAGAATAACAGAACATATAGCATTAAGATACTCTCATGTTTCAAGTGTTCTGTTGATTTTTTTATGTATATGTGCATATGTATTTACAGCTTAAATATTTATACAAACACACACCTGGATATCTGAAATTGAAGTATATCTATGTTAGTGATACCTAATATCTTAGCATATACACAAAAATAAATAGATTATATCTTTGAAGAGATTGGTTGGCTTAATTGCTGTGCATATGCATGATGTTATATCTTTAGATGTTGCTTATATAATGTATCCTTAATTTCTCTGATCAACCTTACCAACCTTCTCCATCTAACCAAAGGGAATGGTTGATTAAGCTGTCCAGTTAGATGTATCCAAGACCTCTGAGTAGGATTAGTAGATGCAGACAAGTATTGAAAACTCAGATTTCCTGAGACACAGATGTAACCACACAAAGTATTCTGAAATATCTGAAATACTACCAGATTTTTATGTGTGAGCACTTGAATCAAGGTCTGCTTGTTCATTAACTACAATGTGAAGGTATATGAACATCTTCCTTGTATATTGACACAGTCATTTCTGAGTCTACAGGTAAATATCTACAGCAGATGTATCTACAGTCCAGAACTGAACTACATTCTTAGATGTTTTATGTCAACATTATAAAAGAATATATTAGACTGTAATTTTGAATACCATTCCTTGTTAAACTCTATAGGAAACAACCCTGTTGCCTTCCTCTGCAATCTCTTTTCTAACCAGTTACTTAGACATTCAGAAAATCAATATTAGAAGAGAATAATTTATTTCCAAAACTTTCAAAGGTCTTATTATGATTTAAATTAATTATACTATATTATATTATGTTGTATTATATTATATTGATTATATTATATTATTCCCAAAATGAGGTCTAGGAAAAATTATAACCAAGCCCTTTAGTGGGAAATGGCAATAAATTTAATAAGCAGCAATAAATAGCAGAGCTGTCTGTACCTGACCATACAAACAATAACTGTCACAGTCATAATTTTGCCATCTTTAAAAAAAAATTGGCTTTAGAACATTCATAATGTCTCCACCTCTAGATTTTATAAGAGTTCAAAGCAGTTGTAATTTTCTTTTTCTTTGCATCTCAAATGTGTTAGTTCATCCTATGGCATCCAGTGAAAATGTCAATTGATTACAAAGACAGTGATATTCCCAGAACTAGGCTAAAGATAAAAATCAATATATTACTGCTAATATAATGCTTATCAGCAATTTTCAACACTCAAATCTTTTTTCACATTCTACATCCCTTTCAAAATTCTGATTTTCTCATAGTTTAGTTATAGAAGATGTCTGAACACATGACAGCTACATCTTCCACCGTAAACATAACTGATGGATAATGGCAAATAGACTTTAATGAAAGAGAGAAAAAACCTTCATGCAATTATGTGCCCAGACTAGGCATATTGCTGGATGAAATCCTTGTTATTAAAAATTCAATTCAATAATAAACTACTAATAGAATTCTATTTCCTTTCAAGAGCACTATATTGTATAATATATCAATGATTTGACTATTGTGGAATATTGTCAAAATTCATAAAGTCAATTTGAAATTTCCAGTGTTATCCCAAATGCATTCATAAAAATTAATTTTTCTGTGAAATTCAGTAGCTAATATTTTTATAATAATCTACTTTTCAACCACTGACAAAATCCACAAAAAAATCACACTAACATGAAAGTCCAAGACCACTGGACACTATATCATGTGCACCTATAAAGTAGATTAAAGACAAAAGCATCAGAAAGCTTTAAGTGCAAAAGTCACTGTAAGCTTCTTCTCAATATCAGCAAAAAACTATCATTATGAAATAATGATAATGACTGTAACCATGATATCCAAATTTAAATAGCCAAATTTTAATTAAAACATGCTAAATTACATTATGGGCTAAAAATTAAAATATTCCACAAAAACTTCATGTAATTGGAAAAAAAAAAAGGAAAAGGTTATGTGGTCAGTATTTCAACTTTTATTTATCTTGATATCTGCTGGAAGGGTAACACAGAATGACACAAACAATCCAGGGAGGTTTTTTTTCAAATACACTGATAACCACTTCCTGTTAAAGGACATCAAAGAGTCAATAAGACAACTTGCTCTCCTGGACTACATACTTGCAAACGAGGAAGAACTAGTCAGGGATGCGAAGGTTTGGAGGCAGCCTTTCTGCAGTGACTATGAGATGGTGTAGTTCAGGACTCTGAGAGAAAAGAAAATAAGAGGAAAAGAAATCAGAAAATAATCACAATTCTGGTCTCCAGCCTGTTCAGGGACCTGCTGAAAGAATCCCAGGGGATATGGCCTCGGAAAGTATTGAGTTCCAAGCGACATGCTTGCCTTTCACGCATTGCTTCCTCCAAACTCAAAAATGATCCATCCCAAAATGAGGAAAGTCAAGTAAACATGGCAGAAGACCTGCATAGGCGAACAAGGATCTCTTGGCAATACTCAGATATAAAAGGAAGAGTACAGGAGGTCAATCAAGGGTTAGCTTACCCAGGAATAATACAGAGACACCGAATGCTCAGATATGGGGACAGGAAAATCAAAACTCACCTGGTATAAAAGCTGGCAAGTTATATGAAGGGCAAGAATAACACCTATGACTGATAGGTGTATCAGAAGCAAAACAAACATGAGAGAAAATGTGGACTGGCTGCTGAATGACACAGAAAATTAATTACAGAAAAGGCCAAAGTACTCAATGCCTTCTTCATACTGGTCTTTAGTGATCCTCTGGAATCCTAGGCCTGAGGTTGATGGGGAAGTCTGGGGCAAAAATACTTTTCATCTGTATAGAAGGATCAAGTTAGGAAAGATTGGATATGCCCACCTGTTGTATTTCAACATCTTTCTTTGTGAATGTAAAAGGAGGTGCCTGCCTTTGAGAGGAGATGAACAGCTTGATATTTTGACTGAAAAACTGAACCCAGAAAAAAGACACTTGACTATCTGCAAGTAAACAAGTCAAGAGTCTAAATTTAGGAATTTAGTGTAATTTTAGGAGCACTGAAGTACTTGGCTGAAGTACGGGGATGGCAGACATGACATGGACCCCTGAAAGATTCATGTCCTTCTAAAGCAACAGCTGGAAGAGCTGCTGGGATAATACAGAAGTAAGAGCTCACATTACACTATATATTTCACCACTTGAACTGGTCCCCTAGCCTACAACAGTTGCTTCATCAATGACATTTAAAAAAAAGTGATTCTTATTGTAGAATGTATGATCTCTTTAGAATTTTATTGTTCTCCCAATAGTTATACAGAAAAAAACCTGGGTGACAGACTAATTTCTCAACTTTTAGGTAAGCTACTGTAAAGTAAAATAAGACACCCATATGTCATGTAAGATAATTCTCAGAATTAGGAAATTCAGCACCCACCTTTTTGCAAGTCTCTAGAAATTACATGAAGAGATCTGATTTACTTCTGAATGTGTACATTTTGTGACACAAAGATAGTATAGAAATATAAATAATGTTTCACCATTGTTTCTGCCTGTCAAAACTTCCTACCAAAAAATTCTCTGTCAGCCTTCTGCCAGAAGTTTTCCTAAGAGCTTCCTGTTGGAGTCTTCTTGCCAAAAAATCCTGCTATTGTGATCTTTTCAAAACATCTGAATAGAGCTATGTGCCAAGAAACCATGTACACCCTCTATTAAACACTGTAAAAGTGAAGAAAAAATTTGGAAAATCAGAGGGTGAGCAAAGAGAGAGAACCGATTATCGTAGCCAAGAATCTCTTCGCACCTCCCCTCTCACCTTCTCACTTTCTTCAATGCCACTGTGTACTGCCTACTTGCCACTGGAGACTGAAACTCTGCCAGCCTGGAGAGAACTGAAACCCACCATGCCACATGCATGAGTTATATCTTATCCTTCTACCCTTACCATATTTTTAAAGGCTGCTAGAATGGGACCCTACATGGTTGGCGAACACAGCTCTTCACAAGCAACAAAACCCACATCTTGGCTGCACTCCAGAGAACTGAAGCAGCTAAGACCCCCTGCTGCTAAAGAGATAACACTGGAAAAGTGACAGAGAGAGAAAAAAAAAAAAGGTAGAAACTGCTTCTCTTCCCCCACACACACCAACTTGGCAAAAAGGTAGTTTTTTGGTTGTAACTTTTCTCTGCTTCTAAAAGTACTTTTAGCTTTTTCTAACCTTTTCTTGTTTCTTCTCTTTGCAACTCTTAGCAATTAATAAAAAACAGTTTTTGATATCAATGGATAATTTGTGTGAGTTTTAATTTTGCTCAGGGGAATATTCGAATCTGAATATTCTGCAATATTCTGCAATATTTAAGCAGATTGTAACAATATTGTATTATTAAAGCAAGAGCAATGACTAGTCTTTAGAATTCACCACTACACCATCTCAGATCCTTAGAGACTGTAACCTTTAACCTTTCCACAGCTAATTGTTAGAGCTAAGGAATTTAAAAGCATGTTCCAAGTCATTAATTAAAGGATAAAAGCAGTAAGAAAATAATTTTAGCTAACTAATATCTTTTAATAGATGTCTTAGTGCCTGTAAGTAGTAGCAAATTAAAGATTTTTTCTTCAAAAAGACATAATTAGACAATATTTTTTCTGATTTTTAAATTTTTATTTTTTTACTACAGTGCTTATAGTGTAGAAGCCCATATTACATAAAAGTTATTAGACTCATATGCTAAATAAGAACCAATTCTGTATGACGACTTTTGAGATCATGGTCAGAGAAGTACAGCAAAAAATATACAAATCAAAGAAGTAAGTCCAAATAACTATGGAAATACCTTAAGGCGGCAGACAGGAAAGGATGAACAGAATTTCACAGCTAGATGTGAATCACACGATACGTCTTCATAATTTTTAGTTAATCATAACAATCATAAATTAAATGTAAAATAAATGAGACTTTACACTTGCACTGGTAACATTGTTGCCTCAAAGAAAATTTGTGAATGAAATTAAAAGATGCAGCTTCAAATTGTATGTGGAAGTGGAAGCATTCCCATAATTGGCACAAACCATGTTCAGACAACACATGTTGATCTCAGCCTATGAAGTAGCAGGTAATGCTTAGAACTGAAGTAGAGCTTGAGAAACAAAAACGAGATAAAAGAAGAATTTATGAGTAAAAAGGAGATATTAAGAAGGTCAGACATGCAGACATTTGCAGAGAGGTCAAGGTCCTGTTTACCCTAAGATTCTTCAAATGAGGAGTCATAGTCAGCTTAATTCAGTCCATCTGCAAGCTATTGCTGATTTTTCTTCACAGAATCATTTAGATTGTAGAAGATTTCTTGGATCATCAGTTCCAACCTTTGGCTGATCACCACCTTGTTAACTAGACCATAGCACTACGTGCCATGTCCAGTTTTTTTCTTAAACCCCTCCAGACATGGTGATTCCATCACCTCCCTGGGCAGTCTGAATGCCTCAATGGCACTTGCAACAATATGATCAGATAATAAGGCAGAGCAGACTGCTGATAAAAACTCTTCCTTCACAACAAATGTTTAGAAAAGGTCTCCTGGGTTATCAAGACCAGATCTTTCACATTTCATTGCAACAGAATGTATTTCACATAATTTCAGGTATTTAAACAGAAATAGCTGATCAATATGAGTATGTAAGGTTTCACATTAAGCTAGGAATCTTTTTAAGGTGATTCACTAATTATCATGAAAGTAGGTTAAACAATTAGTGTAGAGTCTAAATATCTAAGTTTTATAGAAGTAGAGCTATATAAGAGAAATCATTACATAGTCTATGAATTCATAAAATAGTCTCCTTTTCTATTACCTTCAACCTATATATTAAGTCAATATACCTATCACCTATAGCTATTTCATACTGCAGCATATGCAGTAAATTCATTCACTATCCTCTCTTTGAAATTCCATACATTAGAGATGGTGGCATTTCACTCTTTGCAGAAAAAATTCATATTGTATTTCTCTTGTTTAATTTTCTGACAGCCACATACCTAAAGAATTTTAGTCTGATTAAATTGTGAATACATAAAAAATGCCACTGAGACACCCAAATACTGCTAGAGAGCAAATTTCTACAATAACTAGTACACACCATACTGCAAAGTTAGTCTTGAATCAGCAGACTATATTTTGTTCAGGTGCATCCTATCCTTGAACTTTTGCTGTAGTAGACAAACTAGCTAAACTTGTTTAAGTTGTAGATGAAATATGATTGGCCACCGTACTCAAACAACAGAACTAACATGGAATAATTTTGGACATAGACAGCCAAAATGTGCAAACAGCTTATTGATCATAACAAGTAAAAACTTTCAGAAGCATTCTGAACAAGCAAGTATTAAGAACTAAAAAAGGAGGCCACAAAATAGACAACGTTAGTGCAATTTGAATGGACCAGTCACCAAGGAAGCATTCTCTTCTGAATCTTATAAGTAGGGAACTAAGGAGAGACTCAACAGGGAATGTAGAAACAGGAGAATCTGAGAGACTCTGAAGAAACCCCACAACCCATTCCCAGGTCTACATATTACACAGCTGGAATAGCTGTGCTGATCTGCCTAACCTTGATTCTGGATTATGACATGTCTTCCACAGAAAGGGGAAATAATGCAATATATAAAGTTTCATGAAGTTGTGATTGAAGTCCACACTCTTCACAGTATTTTGTCTTAAAGATCTGTGTAAGGCTGTTAAAAGATTGATTACATGAATCCCACCATTGGTCTAAAGCATCCATGGCACTTTAAATTGGTACTCATGTTTTACACAATCTAGAATTCTATTTTTTTTTTTTCTTAATGCCATGTGGAGGTTCACCTATTCTTTAGAACCAGGGATCCAGATTTAACAAAAACAAGAATCCATGACTCAAGTAAAATTTTAGCATCCAAAACTAATTTCAGAATTTGAAGTACAGGTTTTCTTCTAAGCATGTGAGTATTTTATAATCCATATAACTTCATCTAATGAATAAAACAGCATCTACAGTGTTACATGTTGGCAACGTTGTCTTCTGCTTCCAATAGGGAATAAAACATTTCCTGCCCTAAAGAAACTTACTGGGCAAGATGTCAGAATATTTATTAAAAATGAACAGTATTATGTCTTGATCTCTAACATAAAATGTATCCCACTTACTCTCCTTAGTCATGCTAAAGATCATAATTATCAGTGATTGACAGTTTCACAACAGAACAGAATGAGCTGCATACCATACAATCATTTTCTTATATCTGCAACTGGTTTAAGAACTGAGAATAAACATTGTCATTTAAGCCATGCCAGACTGAGCACGTCATAGTACTTTCTATTTTTTAATTATAACCAACAATTTTTTCCCACATTGATTAATTTTAAGAGAAACATCACAACACATTTCACAGACATGAACTATTAAGTGCAACAGAAAAGTGTAAATGGAATATTTAAAGAAAATCCAAAACATCTTTCTTCCTGAAATCTTGTTATCCAAGTAAAGTGCTCATACTTCTACAGGAATTGTGCCACTGCAACTGACACTGTGGACAAGAATCACTTAAAAAGCAGCTGCTCCTATTTAAATAGCAATCTTCTGACAACTGTGAGAGGTGATCAGTCTAGATGTTTAGCAATCCCACCTTTATGTAGAAAACTTACTAGTTCAAAGATGCATTTTTTTACGTTTTTCCAATATACCTTTTTACCTGTTTTTTAGTGAAGAATGGTCTGTGATCAATACAGTGATGATTTTATGCTAATCATTCATCATTTATTCATAAACCTGCAGATGTTAGATTTCTAGAAGTAATTTCATCCTTTCTGAAAAGCTGCTACACACATTACATAAATATTACAAGGATATTTTCTTACCAATGCTTTGTTTAATAACCATACTTCTTTGTTACTAGCTGCTGTTGGATAAGGTTATTGTCTTATATCATTTCTCTGTCATTAGTATTCTAATTCCTCCCTGTGATGACGTATGCCTTAATATAACCCTTAGTTGTCTAATTCGATGAGATATCTCTTAAATGGCACCATGTGATGCAGAAACCAGTGAAGTTATTTTTTGTTTCCATACAAAAACAGTTAAGAAACTTTTAAAGGTAAAAGAAAATTATTTGGAGAAAATCGGTAACTTATATGCACATTAAATTAATAGAAAAAATCATTTGCACCAGCTTTTGCAATATGCTTAATGTGTATTTTACTTAGATAGTCACAGCAGGAAAAGCAGACACTGACAGAGCAAGAACCAGCCTATTGGAAAAAGTCTGTCAGGTGCCATTACTGGCAAGAGTTCCTGGAAACTTTCAGCAGCTTGCAGCTGGCACCAAAGGTCCAAATTTAACAAAAACAAAACCAAAAACAAATAAGAAAACTAATAAGCCCACAAAAAACCACCACAAAAAAACCCCAAAAAACAAAAAACCAAAACCAAAACAAAAAACCCCACATAAAATCTCAAACAAAAACCCCCAGAAAACTCCCCAAACCAACCAAACAAAAAAATCACAAAACCTAAAATAAACAAAAACAAACAAACAAAAAAAAAAAAAAAAAAAAAGAGGAGACTGAGGGGAGACCTCATTGCAGTTACAACTTCCTTGTGAGGGGAGAGGCAGGCACTGATCTCTTCTCTGTGGTGACCATGGCAGGATCTGAGGAAATCACCTGAAGTTGTGTCAGGCAAGGTTTAATTTGGGTATTAGAAAGATGTTCCCCCAGTGGGTGGTTGGGCACTGGAACAGACTCCCCAGATAAGTGGTCACAGCACCAAGCCTGACACAGTTCAAGAACCTCTTGGACAATACTCTCAGGCACATGGTAAGACTCTTGGGACCAGTCATATGCAGGGCCAAGAGTTGGACTCTATGATCTCTGTTCTCTCATGAAATGCTTTCTTGTTAAAACAACACAAAAATGTTCCCTAACACCCTCCCCCCCCAAAAAACAATCAACAAACAAAAACCTTTATTTCTCATTTAGTGACTTTAGTGAATTGTGTGCTACCTGGTATGTAAAAGAAAAATAGCTCTGTATCCTCTATCTCCTAACACAATCACAAATTGTTTAATCTGATTCTCTTTTCCACTGGTTTGCCTATTTTTTTTTTTTTTTTTTTGCCTCTCTACTGAAAAGATATTGATTTGAAGACTGAATGTTTATATGTAAGGACAAGATGACTTACACCCCTACAGAACAGGACAAGACTTAACTAAACTTCGACTTCTATAATGTATATCCCTATATTCAGGCTAGGTCCCCTAGCCTCCTGTTGTCCTGACTGGAAAGAAATAGGCTTTTATAAAATTCACCTCACCAGAAAGAAGGTACTTCCTTAGAAGTACCCATTTCCCTTCATTAATTATAATGAAAATTATAATGATTTGGTGATTAATTCAGATTAAGATATTTAGGCTGCCTGATGGCTAGTTCAGTTGCCTAAACATAGATGTCTGGCAACATTTAAGATGCCCTAGGTTATCCAAGGGCACATGCACAAGACTGGAAATTATGACACAAGGGTCATGAGAGAAGTCATCTGTTCTAAAGTGGGGGCTTGAAGCCCATCCAGATTTGGTAAGAAACATCACATGAGATACATAGGAAAATTCATTAAGTCCTATAGATGTTTTCAGTTCCAGATTAGTTGCCTGCATTTGAGTACCTATTGAATATTGTGGCTAACTATTGCACTATAACTAATCTACTCCAGTATACTTTATAAGCTCTATGGTTTTCCAGTCTTCACGGACTGCATAAACTATGCAAACAATAACTGAGGTTAAAAATTCTGACTACTTACATTTAAACACCTAAATTCACATGCTGGCAGTCTAAAAGAAAATCTAAACTCTGAAGTGTGATAAAATTAGTATTACTTGCAAGAGTGTTGATTGCAAATATCATAGAATTATGCAATGCTTTGAGTTGGAAGGAATCTTATAGATCACCTAGTTCCAATCTCTGCCACGGTCAGGGACACCTTCCACTAGAGCAGGTTGCTTAGAGGCTCATTCAACCTGGCCTTGAACACTTCCAGGGATGGAGCATACACAGCTTTTCTGGGCAACCTGTTGCAGTGCCTCACCACCCTCACAGTAAAGAATTTATTCCTACTAATATCTACTTTAAACCTGCTTTCTTTTTAGGTTATGAACATTTTCTTGTCCTCTCACTACATGCCCCTGTCACAAGGCTCTCTCCAGCTTTCTCTGAATATATCAAGTCTATGTAAATCCATAGATCTATGTTGTACACATTTCAAATTTAGAAAAAAATAAATGTTTTACAAAATATCTCTGGAAAATAGTAGGTATTTGCACATTTGCATGCTTGAACAGTAGACACAAATTCTTGGATTCCACTTCTGAATTAGAATCTCTTTAATAAAGGTAGTGAAGATATGGCCCAATTGAGACATAAACTCTGAAAAATCACCTTTCTTAACCAGTGACAGCCAGGCAATTAAGAAAGGATAAATACAGGTGGTGAGTAGAAAGTAGGTGACTTGAGTGACTGGAAACTATATCAAGAATTATTTAATTAGGTAGGTAAACATTCTTAACTAATCATGATTTTCTTGCACAGTTTACATCTCCTTCCTATAACTTTCTGCATTCCCTTTAGTCCTTGTTCCAGTTCCTCCTTTGCTTTTGTAAATTCATTTTCTTCCTGTCCTCACTGTTCCTCCTTACATTACTATTATTTTCTCTTCCTTTATCCTGCTGCTGGAAGCTCCCATATACCTCTACATTACCTTGTTTATTTTTTGCACTGTATTGCATTTCAGTCTTATCCTCAAATATTCTAAATTTCTTTTTATCCTGACTTCACAATAAGGCCTTGCATTGCTCTTTCTCCTTTGCTTCTTGCAACTCTGACAAATCCACTTCATTATTTCAAATGCTTTTCCTTTTATTCTTGAAAGTTTTCTGAGTTAATTTCATTCATTCTTTAGTAGCACTTCATTTTAATAATCTGAATTTAATAATCTGATTTTTAAAATCTGATTTTAATTATCTGATCTTAACAGATTATACTGTTTGATGTGACTAAGCAGAACCTTCTCAGAAATGCAGAGTGCCTGAGAATCCGGATCCAAACTATAACTTTATTATCAAAATACAGTTCTTTCTTTGTTATACTGTTTTTGTCAAATTCTCTCTCTGTTGATAAATGATAACACAGTTATATATACCTTTCTGGGGTTTCTTTTTGAAGATAAGGATAAAAAGTAGTTAGTCTTCAGTTTTCCTGATCTGGCAACTTACAGTTTCTTAATTTGTTTTTAATATTTTTTTTTCCCTATCTGTTACACACACATATGCATTTGAGTGAAAGAATTCATCCATTTAACTAAAGCTATCTTTCAGTGAGGAATCTAAAACTAATGAAATAGCACATGCTTTAAATATAAACAGCATCTTCCCTGATGACAATGCCATTCTTTAACACCTCTGATTTTTTTTTTCTACTAAAACAATAGTCTCAGAAGAATACTAAATGCTGGAAAAAATGTTAGGATATGAAATAAATCTCTTTTAGCAGATAAGAATGCAAGCAAAATAACAGAAAAAAGAAAGCTTCTTAAATTACAATGAAATTCATAGGCTTAAATGAATAGCTAGACAACTGTGTTATCTCTTGGGGCCAAATTGTATTCAGAGATACTCTAACATCAGTTTGAGTGAATCCCAAATGAGTTCAACAGAGTAACTGCATTAAAAAATTGAACAAAACAAAATAAAAACATCATAGTTCTTTAGATTATTAATGCACTGTTTTTACCATAATATCTTGTAATGAGTTTCTCCCCCAAACTTCACACACATAAGTTTGTTTTGCTGTTTGTTTTTTTTTTTGCAAAATACTAGGGAAGACTGGATTCCATGTTCTGACTTATATTTGAAGTCTTTCTCTGTAGCTCAGATATTTTTCCATTTTAGACTTTTTGTTCTGTTTCAGTTCCACTCCCCCCCAAAAAACCCCACCCACAAATAAGTAAAAAAACCAACAAACAAATACAGGTTGAATACACACAGAACTGCAGCTTATCAGGTTTTTAAAAATATCTTAAAAATAGCCAACCCTTTTTCTTTCTCATTAAAAAGTAATTCTAAAGCAATTATTCATTGTTCTTAACTTTTTTTCAGCCACTGTGCTCTTACTGAAAGTATGACTGGGAATTATTAATTATAGAAAGTTTCATAGAGAATGCTTTCTCTACCAAGTGTAGAGATAGGACAGAAAAGCACTGACCCATTATCCAGTCTCAAACACAGACAGATCAGTTGACGTGACTGTGCCTTAAGCCTTAGGAAAATGTATCACAATACTTCCCAGAAACAACTTCCAAATTTCAGTGGTATCTCAAGAACTTGCCTTAGGACTTGCCTAATTTGAGTTGTCTACAGCACTAATATCTAAATCTAAGCTAGTCACTGTAAGATTCCTTTAAAAACAGGAGACAAACTTTCTCAAGATTACTGCCCTAGAAAGAAGTGAATTCCACACTAATGCTAGACATACGTAGTTAGCCAGATGAATACCACAGAAGAATGTTTGATGAATTTCTTTTCAGTTAATATGTCTAAACTTTTATTTATTTTTATTTTTTTTCTGGATTTTAACATCTGTGTTACTGTTTTTTGAAAGTCCAGTAAATAGTATTTCTTGGCTTTTTTTTTTTTTTTGATCCATTTAGCAGCTATGTTTTGAAAATGAAGGAGTTAAAGTTACTGAGTTGAAGGATTTTAAAGTTGCTTTCTGGAAAAAATAAGGAACTTTTATGGAAAAAAATTCATATTTATGGAAAAAATAAGGAACTTTTAGAAAAGAATGCTAAATATAACAGGGACCCCAGCACTGAACAAAGAGAGCAATATCAGTATAGGAATTTCAGTGTAAATCTTATTTGTCCTGTGTATTGAAACGTGTTATGCAAATGCTTTCTTGTCATGTTGTCAGATATCAGACTATTTGAATTACTCTGTGTGACTCATATTAAAAAAAAAAAGTGAGTTTGTAATAGTACATATGTTTATTTAAAAATAAACTTTCTCACAAACAAGTCCACTGACTAATGAAATTTGCAGAGAATATAGCTACTAGAAATCTGCTATATAAATATCTATCTTGGAACCTTTTTGTTGTATCTAAACAAAAGGTCAGTTATGCCTCTACTTTTTATTCTCTTGACAATTTCTGCAATACAAATAGAAGCTAATTTTTTTTTAATCTTTGCAGTATAAGTTTTTTAATAATTAGCTTTTGAGAGGTCTAGAGTGATCACAAATATGAACAGCATGTAACAGAAAAAATATATTTCCACTTACAGTTTTCGCGTTTTACCCCAACAACCATTGTGTTTGATACACTTGAGTTAGATGGAAAATTGGTTGTTTCTATAGCTACTGTGATTTCTGAGTGATACTCTGTAAGAAATACTGTGTTCTCATTTTATACCAATGGGATTGTTTTAATGAAAGTGTAGTCATGTAAGACAGTGTATTAGCATGAAATGCCTTACAGTGCATTACATAGAATCAAGTTTACAAACAAATGAAAAAACTCAAAACCAAAAAGAAAAAACACAAAACAACACACTTGTACTTAATCTTGCAATAAAGATGAACATCCAGGAGACCAAACATCAGTATATGAAACTGGTAGACAAAATAGTCCAGCACAATGAATAGAAGAACTGTTAGTTACAATGTGTGTGCAGTGAAAAAGCGTTTTCAATGTCTGCATGCCAAGTTGTTTAGATATTCACTCATCATTTATTTGAAGAATTCTTAACCATTTTAGAAAAGAGGCTTTCCCCCTGAAAAAAAAAAAACAAGTCATCCAAAATGGCAAACAAGACAAATCTTGTCACTTCATCTTCTTTATGATGTAAATTATTGTCATTTTACCAGTAATAATTGAGATATGCACTCTATCATCTCTCTCTCTCTCTCTCTCTCCATCCATCCATCCATCCATCCATCCATCCATCCATCCATCCATCCATCCATCCATCCATCCATCCATTCACATATGTATATAAGTGTGTATATAAACTCCAAAATCCCAGGGAAATATTTTGCTTGTTAATAAATGCCCACCTCTCACAAGTTTCTATAAATAAACAATATTATTGAGAACATAAACTCTCCTTTATACATTGTAATATGACATTTACAAGGTAAAAAAAAAGCTTTTTCAAATATTCCTTTACTGGTGTAGTTTTAGTTAACATGTCCAGTTGTTGCTTTTTAACCTCCAGCTTAATTTTCATATCTCCACAGTAGAGTTAACATAAGGAACACTGTTTCTGACTTTAACCTTGGTACACAACTGCAATATAAGTATTAAGGACTGTAGTAGACATGAGCGAGAACTGCAAAAACCCCAAGGATTCCTACTTCCTTCAGATATCTAGAGGTTATGTACTTCAAAATTCACAGCGCACAAGAGAGTAGAAAAATCTGATGTGGGGATATCTTACTTTGAAGAAGAGGGGAGGAAGTGGGTTTGTGTTGTTTACAAAAGAAGTAATGTTTCCTCCTTTGGAGGCTTGCAGAGAACAGGAAAATTTTGAAAAAAAAATTTGCTATTACAGGTAATTCTCAGATTATTCCTTTCTGCACACTGAAAGCACTTTGTTTCCAAAGTCTGACATTTTATAATGTAACTCAGTACTCTGAGGACAAATCCCTTCATGATTGTGGTTGACCATAGAAGCAAAACTTAACCCTATATGGAAAACAGAGTATCATTTACATATATTTTTTTTCTTCTTGTCCTCCAGAATTATTTTTTTTAATATTTTCAAAAACATTGAGATTAAAACATTTTGCCTTTTTTTCACTTACCCAAGCTTATTTTATTTTCACTCTACTTTTCTGCAAAAGTCCAATGATATAAAATAAAATAAAAAACTTCAGACTTTGAGTGCATGGTAAGTAAAGCAATACATGCAGTGAGTCCCAGACATTTGCAGGTAGTCATGTGATTTGATATTGCAAAAGAAAAATCATTAATAACACATATCTGATATTTTGTTATTGTGGTATTTCACTTCACTAATCAGATGTCATTAACAATGTAACAAAAAATACAATTCTCTCATTGTGTTCCCCTATAATGTGCCATTTCAAGAATAAACACTAGATACTCTCCACAACAAAGAAAAATCTTGTAATACTCACATAAATATTTTTTAATTTAATTGTTGATAAAACAATTCATTTAACTTATCTATATTAAGTTGAAATTTACTAAAAAAAATACTAGTACTTCAAAAGTTTGGATTTCAGGTAGGAAAGTAAAAAATCTTGAGTTTGACTGACTTGGTTTTTCTAAGAGATAAGAGGTCATTATTAATTTCTTACTGTATACTTGAATAATGACAATTTGCATGCAAATATACATATAAATTGAATGGCAATAATGTTTCTCTGTTTTTGAGAGAGAAAGAGATATTTAGGCTATTTCATTTTGGCATTCTGTTAAATCCTGGTTAAAGTAAATGTGCAATAAATAATTTCTGTGAATATGTTTGCCTTAAGTTATTTTTAGCAGGTAGTCCTTGTAAACAACGGTAGTATAACGGATGGTCTTAAAAACCATTGCACCTTGAGAATATACTTTAGCTGTCTGCTGCACTGACAGTTCATAAATGCAAAGGACTTTCAGATCCAATAAAACTACTGCATGACTACTGTGTATAGTAATCTATACCGCATTATCTTACCATTTTTGTCTGATGAAAAGATATATTGTCTTGAACAACTGAGTAGTTTTACTTCTAGTTGCTACCGATTTCTCTGAAGACACGCAGGGAAAAATCTCAGCAGATTAAGATGGAAAACAACACAGTGGTTCCACTTTCATAAATATCTCTTTCTCCAGCTTTTATTTTGCTTCCTGACATTTACTCTTGACTGTCAGGTAGAGCTGATTCAAATTTTATAAGAAAGCAGTTTTTCTCTGAACATATTTCTTATTTGATATCATTGTCAATCAAGAGCAAATAAAATCCAGGGCATCAAAAATATTTGTGCAGTTGTCCAAAATGTTATGATGTTCAATTGATAAGAAATATTTTTTGAAAATGGGTGTTTTTATATTGACTTCTAGTAGGTATACTTTTATAATATCTTTTTTAAAAGGTCTGCTGAGATTTAGTTTTTCTTGTAGTTACCTTTTAGACAAGAGTTGTTTATCGGCATTTTACTGTCAGGACATCATCCTCTTTAACACGAAAAAATTCCTTACCTTCAGGAATTTATTTCTATGATGTTTAGCCTCAATGCATCTCTCATGGTTAAATAACTGATCTTATAGTAGTTTTTCAGATATGAATTTTATGAATCAGATGCAACATCCCTGTGCGGAAGGGACAGTATTCCTGTGTCTACTAATTTGAAGATAATGCTAGAATCAACTCAATTTTATCATCATAAAGAATTAGTAAAGACTGCTGATCTGAGGGGAAGGGTTTTGCACATTTGATATGATGGGATATTAATCAGCAGCATGTATTAATTCAATCTGTACCTTTTTTCTGCTGCTTAGCATCCAAAAACATTGATACATGCAAATGAATTCTGGAAGCATGACTTCTTTTCTTTATTACCTTTCTCAGGAAATAGTTGAGCTTCTTTTTATGCTTCCTGCCTATTGACAAGACTCCTTTAATAAAAAAGAAAAACATGGGAAAGGTCATCTGAATTTAAAATGCTCCCATTAAGACTTTTCTCCCCTCTGATTTTATGAGCTATAACAAAGAACTTTAACAAAGAGTTTGAGTCCTTTGTGTCTGTAATTTGGACTGGTGCTGTTCATGCACTTAGATACACAGCAGCTTTCCCTTTTCTGATTCAGATAAGAGTTGTCATTATCTTGTCCAAGTACTGAAAAAAAAGTTTCTTTCAGAAACCTACTTCAAAAGTAGATGCATTTGTAGGGCAAATAATTTTGTCTTAATTAAAAGCTGCTGTTACCATAGCAACTCCTTGCTACCTTCTCTACTCACACATGCACACACACATACACTATATTGCTCTCTGAATGCATATTTAATTACTCATAAAATCAGGAATCTTTACCCCTGTTTCCACATGGAAATTTGTCTTCTTGACACAAGAAAATTAGTTCTGGATTATTTTATAGTATGTATAGTCTCACAGGAGTCCATTCCCTCTTTTACAGAAAAGCTTCTGCACCTTGTCCTATCAAGAGGTTACTGACCAGGTTTAAGGTCAGTAAAAGAAGTTTAGATGACAATAAAGTAGAAATATTAGAATTTCACACTTTTAGTTTCCTTTACAATAACAGTAAAAAAAAAGATGTAATTACAGCAGGGAATCAAGCATAACAACATTGAGCAATATAAGGTGAAAATTTCCTTTGTTCCTTAACTGTGTTAGTCTTATTTTGTAACTGACTAACATTAAAATGATCATTCTTCTGTGGCTGAAAGCCAAAAAAGGAAATTAAGGATGTATATAACTTGAAAGAAAAAAAAACAACAACAAACAAAACAAAACCAAAAAACTAAACCAAAACAATAAACACACACAAACCCACAACTTTTACACTAACTACAGGTTATACAAAAGAAAAGTTTTTATGACCTATTTTATACCATGCAAAGAAGCACAGTAAAGAGATGCTTGAATAAATGCCAAAATTTATAGCTTCGCTCAGTGAAGTACTAAGAGAGGTGTACTCCGTGATTGTGTTCTGTCAGCCAGCCAAGGGCATTCTGAAATTCATCCTACAATACAGGTGCATTGTACCTCCCTTTTATGAATTTATATCAATCCTTGGATTTACCTTCTGTAAACTCAACCTGGTACATAAATATTTTCTCAATAAAGTCAGTGAAATGTTAGTAAAGATGTCATGCCACTGTTGTTGAAACAAAATATACAATGTGCTTCATAGAAGAAAATAAAATAAAAGCTGTTCTTTTTTTTTTTAAGAGAGGGTATATGACCTACACTGAACAAAATATAAATCAGTGTTCCTGTGGTAAAGGAGACTAATAATTACTGAAGACACTGTACTGTATATGTACATACATGTGTGTGTATATATATATTCCTGTGAGAAAACAAGTTATACATTTTGTATTTTTTAATCTGTGAGAAAATCAGACAGATTTGACTAATAGCTTATTTGATCTTTTCAGTGATTTTTAAATACAGAAAATTATCACAAGAGATGAATTGCTTTGGTTGTCCAGTTCAGAAACCCGTCAACTGTGGTTTTGTAAATTGAGGCAATAACTTGAAGATTTTGGACTAGTATTAAACTCATGAAAAATATATAAACTTGATATAATTCTGTAATGGTTGCCTTTTTTTGTATTTCATTTAGAGAGGTCAATTGCTATTTTGGTATTTTAATTATATCTATAATATCAACTTGCAATGAAGAGAAACATTTTTCAAGTTTGCTTTTCATTTGAAAAATGCTCAAAGGTTAAAAACTAGTTCTAAAGTGGCCTGCAGAACTAAGAATTCAGAAAGAAAATATGTCACACTATATATTTATGTATCTCAACCCAATGTAGTGATGTGTCACTTTTGATCTTTTTTTGTTAAAGTGACATGTCTGAACAAATGACAGAGATAAATCGGTAACTTATCTAAATTTGGTAGCAGTAAAAAGCATTATTTTGTGCAAGCATATTGTTTCTTAACATAAACTCTAATGAACTGTACTGTTAATGCATTTTGGGCTTGGTTGGCTTCCGAGGTCAAAGCATCATTATTATCAGCAGCCATAGAATGTATTAGGCAGGCTGTGTCAGTCTGGCATTAAAGGAAAACATTCTTAAAGATAAGTGCCTCAACTGCCAAAATGCTCTCAAATATTTACTTAAATAGTACCTTTTAAAGACAAAACTAAGTAAAAAATAATAGGTCTCAGAACTATCCCTTCAACTCAGTTTCCAGAAACCTAGGAAAGTGAAAGTGCAGTCAACAGTACTAACATGACTGAACGACTTTTCAAGAGAAGATGGTCTCATGTAAAATCTTACATATAGGGGCAGCCACACATGGATCAGGCAGTTACATTCTCATAAAAAACTAAAGTTCTCATAAAAAACTAAAAAATTACAATTAAAAGAAAATATAAAAAAATTGACCTGTTGGTTATGTTCTTCATGAAGTAGATAGTCTCATAATGCACTTCTTGATCTCCCTTCAACCCTGTTGCAGAGAAACCACTACCACCTCTCTTTGTTGCTTGAATTCCATTAATGTATTCTGCTGCCAGATGCCCCGGAAAGCACAGAGGAGAATCTGGACATGTGTGTGGTTAGATAATGCTGGGTCATAAAAGAAATGCAACTGCATATCTGTTCTCCTGTATTCTATAATAATTTTGGCAATGTTGTTTTCAGTGATGATATATTAGTTATTCTTTGGTGCAAGTAGACATATAGGAAGGATTTTACAGTCACTTTTTGCTTCTTCTCTACTTTTATGAGAAGTATACAAGTCAATTTATCATTGAGTATTTCTGTCTCTGACTGAGGATTCTTATTTAGTCTCCAAGTTAAATAGTTTGTCAGCTGCTTGAATACTGACAGATCTTCAGATGTCATGGTGATGAAGACAACATAATAGATGAGTTGCTGTTACAAGACAAATACATTGATTAATAATAGTGATTGGTGGTAGAAACCAGCACATCACTGTATATTTCCTTTTACTGAGCTTTTTATTTTATGCTTGCATATACATATCTATATATGCAATATATTATTTAGCCTTTTCATGAGGCTTGCATTTGATCTCATGCAATTTCATGAAGAATAGATTTCTATTAATTTTTCAAGTGTTATTAGACAACAGATTTCCCCTGACTGTAATGGCACCTTAGTCACATAATTCAGGTATGCACTCTTACCTGAATATGAAGTATGTTCCCATCAGAGGACCGCAATTCAGTTCTAAATGTTAATATCTACAGTCCATATCTATAGTGATTCTAATATTATAGATATTCTCAGAGCAGCATAATAACTACAGATTGACTAAGAAATTTACCTGTGCTGATAGCTGCCACTTTAGCTCACCAGAAGAATGGCATAATATGTAAAGGAAACAACTGGTCCTGGGGTTATAGATCAGTGTCTTTTCTTTTATGGTCCCACACTTTATTCCTCTTCACCTTCCAGCCTACTTCAGCTAGAATGGTAAGTTCATCTCCCTAACAGTGTGCTTGTTCATGTTCTTCCTGCTTCTTCTCTGAAAACAGGATGACTGTCTGACCCTTAGATTCTCATCTTTTCAGGAGTTTCACATGCAGTTTTGTCTGCATGGCTGAAAAGTCAGAGACTACTCTTGCAACTGAGTAATTACTGTAACAGAATTGAGTCTGAATAAGCATGGCAGAGAAACAGAGCATTTTCTAATGACTTTTGAAAGGCAAATTTTAGAGTTCATTGATTTCTTCCATAGCATATAGGTTTGAAAATTTATATGTTCATAAAATTTATCAAGTGCCATTTAAGAAAATACTCCTGAATTTAAAAAAAATTATTGATTTAAGGTCATATGATTAACTTCTCAAGAGCAATCCATTCCTTTTGTTTCTTTAGCAAAGGACAATAGGATATACTTGTAATAATTACCTGAAAAGCTGTGATGGTTTACTACATTTTATAAGATATCCAAAATTAGAGGCAGTTTTTTAAATAAAAAGAGAAAGAAAAGTTCGAAATTTAAAGCTAGAGTGTAGCTCTGCACAGTGAATTATTTCCTAAGAAAAACAGATGGGCTTTTTTTAGAAGTACTGAGTTTTCTCATCAGAGAAATAATTTCCTTTAATTATATTCACAGAGTTACATTTTTGCTCAGTCCCACAGAATGCACTGCTCATTTGAGACGTAAGTATTGGTCGGTGTTAATAAGACCTTGACATTTGGTTAACACTTTGTATGTATGCAACAACAGTTTCAGTGGAAAGAAATCATACAAAAATACAGAATAAAATACCATATTCATTCCATTTTCCTTTTATTTCCTCATAATGGTGTAAAAATATCTGTTTTATGTCAGAGACAAGTAGTATGCATTCTTCTATGTAATTAATCCTTTTTTTAAAGAAACTATGTGTTGGATATGGATATTGTTGAATTAGATATCTTCGGCAGTGATATTTCAAATGCTTAAGTATGATGCATGATGGTAATAATATTGAGAATGGTCAAAAAGAAGAATAACCAAAGTTCATACCTTAATTGGTTTTTGTTATTTTTGCTACTTTCAAGAGAGAAAATGAAGTATTCAGTTGTTTTGAAATTAAAATTATCAATTACTTTGAATTTATCTTGTAAAATGAGCAAGTGTCAAAAGCAAGTATAAAGATGCTTAAATCGCTTGTCTTTTATTGTCATCATCTTTCTGCAGTTTATGGTTATTATTTTTGCATTCATGTGGAATGAAAACAAAAAATATGTGTGAAAAGATATCTGCTGTCAACTCAAATCCCATGGAAATACTATTTTGTATTTTACAGTTAATGATAGTATAAAAACCACTGTGAATGAAAAACAGTTTTAGAAATATATGTATACTCATGCTTTGAAAAAGAATCTTCCTTTTGATTCTGAAAGAATTGCAAGTGGATTAACTAAGTGTAAACAGACTAATGATATTTGAAAAGAATTAGTATACCTGCATCATATTCCTTCATACTCTGTTGCAGAAAACCAAGCTTTACAATATTTGCCTCTGTCTTAGGGATACTGGTTTGGTTTTGTTTTTTTTTTTTGTTTGGTTCAGCTTGATTGTTGAGAATTTCACTGCAGTTACTGAAAATTAGGGTCTCTTCAAGACTTTCTGAGTTGTGTTCTCAAGAAGGAAATCTAAAATGTATAAGTATCCTGATAAAGTTTAATTATTTGCAGAGTTGAAGTAATAGTTGATATGTATCAATAACATTATACTACTTAGAGTTCTAAAAAGGTAATGTTATTTAATTTGCAAATATGACACACAAATGTTCTTTATCTATATAAATTATACCTGGAAGTAAAGCAGACCATATTGTAAAGAACATGCTGCAATCTAAAGGCTTCAGATATTAGTATTCATTGGACAGATGAACACAAAGTCCTTGACTGTGAAATGTTTAGAAAGCTTTATTACCACCCACAGTTGAATACAGTAACTACCATCATGTCAACAGAATGAATCAAGATGTTAATAGCACTTTTGTTTACCCTTCAGCCATCTGGAATATTTAGCAGATTCAGATACTCAAAACAAGCAAGTAGTATGCTCAGGTGCTACTGTCCCTTTCAGCTGGACAGCTCTTTTAACACAGCTATTAGCCTGAAGGTTTCCCATCTGGAGTGGCACAGTCACTTAGAACATGTAAATTATTTAAAAAATTCATCTTTTCTCATTAGTTTTGTGTTAAAAAGTAGTTTAGTTAGATAATTAAATTGCATGTAACATTAACATTGTGAAGTATGTTGGAGATGACTGCATTGAATTAATCAGTCTATTTTATTTGGCAGACAGAAATGTAACATTAACAGTACATGCCATTCTGTACATATTGTAGAAAATTTTAAGTTGGAATTGAGGCAGTAAAAGAAAATATTCAGGAAGATAGAAGAAACAATCATGTATGTCTTTGAGAACATCGTGGAGCTAATTTTTTAATTGTATTTGGTTTGATTTGTGGAAACATATTAAGTTCTTTAGAGCAGCTGCAAAATTTATCGGAGTTGCATTTTTTAATTCTAGATCACAATACAAGTGGAAATACAACTGTCCTACAATTGTTTAAATAAGTTTATAAGAAATATTCAGTGAAAAAACCTAAATATAAAAATCATATATGACCAGTGGTGACTTACAGCAAGCATTTTTTTAATTCCCTTAGCATAATCTGGATCAGAACAAGTGTGAGAAGTGCAGCTATTGATTCATTAACACCACAGGGAACATTTCCATTGAATATATAGCTACTTTTGTGTATCTAACATTCTCTTGTTCAAATAGTTTAATGAAAATGAATATATAATGGTAGAAATGCAATGAATTAACTGATGATATCACTTGGACATTACAATGTGAAGAAAGCAAAAGGGAAAATAGCAAAGTTTGAGTAAATTGATTTACATGAACATTATTCCTTTTGACTTGATCAAAACAAGACAAAAATTGCAAATGGATTACATCTGCATATGTGCTGGATAAATATGGGATATCATTATTGCCTCCAATTCCTCTTTGCTTGTTATATTCTAAAAATTTCATGTCAAATTAGTCTGTTTAAGGCTAAAATTGTTCCTCAGCCCTTCAGCAAGGTGCAGAGGATATTACTGGGTGGTAAAAAGAAAAAAAGAATTAAAAAAAAAAAGGTTTGTTTCAAAGAACTCATAGTAGGTAAACTAAATAAAAATCAAGAGTTGACTGAATTTAAAAAAAAAATCTGATGTTTTAGTAACAGAACTATGCTATGGACAAGATAAGTTGAGGTCTTGCTTAAGACAGAAGGCTAGGACAGGAGATCCCCAGATGTTCCTTAGAAACCAGACTTTTCTATAATTTTCTGAAAACAGACTCTTGTTTTAAAATTATCTATGTTTCTTAGTATATTTATGCACAGCAACTAAAGGTCTACCAGTGCTCCATGTATTCTTTTTTTCCTTGATATTTTGGTTTCTAAGACTACTTTATATGTTTTTTCTGAAAACTAGGAATGGCTCCCACTTCCACTTTTAATTTTAATTCATTGAGGAATGCTGTATGATTATGGTGCCTCCCAGCTTTGGTGCTGTCCTGGTGAGGCAAGGGCAGTTTCTGGCCATGGCTGACACCCCAAAACAACTTTTTTACCCATGGCAAACCCCTCTACCCCAGAGTCCCCTGTACCAGGTAAGCAGTGTGCACCCTTCAGATGATGTAATGGTATGAATATTCATCTCTATAACTTCCTTCCCTGGATTGTAACCATATCATTATGTCACTTTCTTAGATCAACCGTATCTGAAGTAAACAACTGGTATCTGACTTATAATTGCTTGGGATGTATTATGTATTATGCCAAAGAAAACCAGAACAACTATTCTGTTAGAGTGACTCCTAGAGGAGTACAGAAAATTTTACTAATACAATTCCTTCCATACACATCTAAGTATCATTTGTTTTGTTTTGTAACAATTTGAAATATAGCTGAGACGTGAGCAATATTTTTATTCCAATGATCATCTGACACAATGTTCTGTTCAAAATCTATGATCTTGATGAATAAGATAAAACACATATTCAATGATCAGAACATGAAGGCGTACTAAAAATAAATTTTAATATTCTACTTATGCTGCCAAATCAGCATCAAAACTCATTATGTTTGCTGGGTGGCTTGTATTCTGTCAGTAGAACATTTAATAAACATAATCTCTATGCTTATATACTCCTGATTTCCAGACTTAGAGCAGGATTCATCTAATACTGTAGATATTTACATAATGGATAATTCCCAGGGTCACGTCTATAATTCCAGTGCAGGGAGAAAAAGTAATTTTCACATGATAAAAAGTAGATGTATACTATGCTATTGAATCTGCCCTGGAAATGCCTATATTTCTCTACTCACAAGGAAGTTTAGATTACAAATGCAGCTATTCATACGCATATTGAAAATCTCAAGTTACATGAGCTGTCAGGCTTTGTTCCTATACTGCTGAAACCATTTTTTAACCCTTTAAATCTTTACATCATTTGCATATCCTTATACAAACATGGAATCAAATAAACTAAGAACTATACTAACGTGGATCCTTTGCATATGTTATTGGGATACTAATGTGTGCTTTCGCAAAGCATAATGTAGGGCATGACAAGGTACTTTAGCTTTCAACCAGAAGTAATAATAGGAGGAGATGAATGAATATATGAGATACTTTGCTGATATACTCTGAAACTTACTGAATTTGAAATGATTCAAGACCCAAAAGAACAGAAGTTGTCACAGGGATGGGGCAGGGTGAGAAAGGCATGTGTGAATGTCTGTGTGTGTCCATGTATGGGGCACATTGTGTAGAAAAATGAGACTGTATTTATATAAACATTTTTACCCATTTTGTCTCTTTTTTATATTTTTTCCCTCTATGGTTATGCAATTTTATCCTTATTTTCACTGTTTAAAACTTCCTATTCTATTTTGACTTAACCAAGTTGTCAGTTTATTGCACTTGTATACTTTTGATGCATTTGGATGATTTGGTCTTATGTTTTTTCTTCAAGTATTGCTTATGTGAGACAGGTCTTTAAACATTTTTTTTACCTTACACTTAGTTCCCATGTGATTTCTCTTGCTGTATCCCGAGTTTAGTTATGACTATCTCTTTAATGTCAGTGTTTTATGTTTACTGATATTCCTTCTCCTCATTTTAAAGTTCATAAATTACAGTTGCTCTTAGTGAAGTTGCCTTCTGTCTTCAAATTCTCTAGTAACTCATTCCTGTTAGCAAAAAAAAAAAAAAAAAGAAAATAATATTAAAAAGAGGGTAGTTTATTATTTCTGTTGTGTTTCTTATCCAACAAATGTTTTTCTAAATTTTGTGACCCATAAAAGATGTTCCTTACTATATCCTTAGTGCATCTTTGAAATATCTGGGACAATTTATTTATATCTTCCTGCTGTTGAAAGTGATAGAACTTTGATTGTTCCTTGACTTCACTGTTTTAATCATGTTGAATATGTGAGGCCATTGTGACAACTAAATTGTTCTTACCATGAGTACCATCCAGCACCATCAGCTATCTTAAACTTTGTGTAAATACGTCATCCTTGCTATGACCAGGCAAAGCCTTAACTTTGTCATGTTTTCGGTCCATCTGATATGTTTAGGTAAGTCCAGTGAACTTAATGAGAAACTTGAAAGAGAAAAGCTCTTAGAATTACTACCTTGAAATGAAAAAGTACTTCTCAGTAAGAGCTGTAAAACCTCTGCAAAACCTACACATTTTGGGCAAGTTAGTATATTCTTCAGAACTGGGACTATAAAACTCAAGGACTTAAAGAAATGAAGCTTTTACGAAGAAGTAAATACGAGCCACATGTAACACTTACGAAAGCACTGTAATTTTTCAATATGCATCCACAAATGTAACATTTATGAAGTCTAAACAACAATAACATCTCTTGAAGGGATTTGACAACCATAATTGTTGCAATGTAAGAATCAGTTTTAAATTTTGTTCCAGATTTGAGGTAGTACTAGATGTTCAAGTTATCTGTGCAGACTGAAAGTTCTTTGAAGTTGGCACTTCAAATGTTATATTCATTATAAAAATACATTAGGGATAGTGCTTCTATCTCATGTAATGCAAATAAATGTGCTACTTGCAGTCAGATCCTTATTGTTCAATACTGTCTTATAATGAAAGGGAAGAAAGAAGATTCTTGCAAACCGTAAATGTTGGGATTTATAGGGTGGAATTATTTGTGATATCTCACAATGAACACCATCCTTATTGTGGCAGCACGTTAGCAGATTAATATTAAAACAAAGTAATAACTGGAGTCATATAAAAATTATTTCTACTTTTGAGGAACTTCAGGTTCAAAATAAGGAATTTTTCTGCCAAGAAATTCTCCATGTTGCAGTGGGAAGTTACTGAAGAAAGGGCTTAAGGGTAACAGGCAGGGAATAGAGGAGGATTTGGAGATTTTGACTGTTAGTAAATAGGAGGGCTTGTGGGAAATTTCTTAAATGAACACAAAAGATTGTGTAGAATTGGAGGAATTTGCAGAAGCAGACTTTGTGAAAATCTCATACAGATTTTGATCTGAAACTCATATTGAGCTCTGTAAGGAAAATAGGTCTGAAGTAAGGCACACAGAATTCAGGTATCCTTTGTTTTTAATAAACCAGTGTGGTGGTTTAGTTTTCTTGATTTTGGTCTGGTCCTTCCCTAGTAACCAGGTTATAACTAAGGAAGTATTCCACACCATTCGTTCATGTAATCAGGGGTATATAAGATGGGGAGTTGCCTCCCTCTCTCTCTCT
>VWZF01005464.1:884947-1052482 GCA_013396755.1 Sclerurus mexicanus
AAAAAAAAAGAAGCCTTGTGCTTACCTAGCGATGACTGCAAATCTGAGAAAGATTTGAGGTGACAGTCCTTCATTCTATTGCTGTTCTATTTTGACTTTCACTTCAAATCCATTCATAAAGTAAGTAAAATGCTTCTCTGGAATACAGCCCATCTATCATGTTACATGCAGACTTCTTCCAGCATTAGCATAACATGTGAACATTTCTATTTATGGTAAGCTGTCAGGCAAAAAAAAATAATAATTTAAAATGACAACCAAAATTAACTAGATAAGCTTCTAGAGGAATTATGAATACATAAGTTTTCCAAACAGATATTTCTTCTTTAAGTCTTGACTGTAGCTAAGAACCTCCTTTGTCTGTTTAGTTCCCTACCTGGATGGCTCAACTCTCCTGGCCTATACCTCCACTCCCACTTTCCCCACCTATATTTGATAGACTATAGCCCACTAATTTACTTCATTCATTCTATCCTTTATAAATTGATTCACTCCTAAAACTCTTGTCCTAGTTTTCTCCCTTGAAAATTTCACTGCAATCAGTCCCTTGCATATTGTACTGAGTAAAATGTGAAACAGTCTAAAGGATTACTTTAAATAAAAGTGTCTGGGATAGTTATGGTTTTAAATGTCTCACCCTTTATCTATTTTTATTTAAAAAGAAATAAACCTCCTTTATGTACTTCGAAATTTAGAAATCAACTACTGCATTGTGTTTCTGTGGCCAGTTTTGGTAGCAGAGGAGAATACAGAGGTGGGTTCTGTGAGAAGCTGCTAGAAGGTTCCCCCATGTCTGGTAGAGCCAATGCTAGCCAGCTCCAGGACAGACCCACTGCTGGCCAAGACTGAGCCAATCAGGATTGATAATAATGCCTCTGTGATAACATAATTAAGAAAGAGAAAAAAGTTATTGTGCACAGGAAAATTGCAGCCAGAGAAGAGTGGCGTGAGAACATGTGAACAACTCTGCAGTCACCAAGGTCAACAGAGAAGGAGGGGCAGGAGGTGCTCCAGGTGCCATAGCTGAGTTTCTCCTGCAGCCCATGGTACAGACCATGGTGAAGCAGCTGTCCTCTGCAGGTCATAGAGGATCACAGGAGGGCAGAGATTCACCTGCAGCCCATGGAGGAGGCCCCACACCAGAGCAGGTGGATGCCTGAAGGAGGCTGTGACCCTGTGGCAGGTCCCTGCTGGATCAGGATCCTGGCAGGGACCTGCTGACCTGTGGAGAGAGGAGCCCACACTGGAGCAGGTTTTCCTGACAGGGCTTGTGACCATGTAGGGGATTCATGCTGGAGCAGCCTGTGCCTGAAAGACTGCACCCTGTGGATAAACGACTCACACTGCAGCAGTTTGTGAAGAACTGTTGCTGTGGTATGGACTCACAATGGAGAAGTTCATGAAGGATTGTCTCCCGTGGGAGGGTGTTTTTAGGACTTATTTTACTCTCATTATCCTGCTCTGATTTTGTCAGTAATAAATCTAAAGTCTTTGACAGTAACTGGTGAATGATCTCTCCTGGTTCTTATATTTACTCATGAACCCTTTGTTCTGTTTTCTCTCCTCTGTCCAGAAGCAGAGGGGAGTGATAGAGCAGCTTTAGTGGGCACCTGGTGTGCAGTCAAGGTCAACCCACTACAACTTCTTATATCATTATATAGAACCATTTAGTCTCCAGGTGATCCTTCCTTTATTTATTTATTTCCCCACCTAAATAATAAAATATGTAGGACTTACTTTGGTTAAAAGACATATCCGTCAATGTTTACCAGAACACTTACCTCTGCAAGCATCTTTTTTTCTTTGCAGGAGTCTAAACAAGGTTATTCATGTATCTCTTCACAGAAAGTACACTCTGCTCCACCTCTGTGATCTGAGAATGCAGTTTATGACATTTGGTCTTTTTCTTTTTTTTTGGCACATGCTGATAACATGAAACAAGGCAGAGGAATCTCAGAGTTATGAGTATCCGAAGTGCCTCTGCACATGTATGCAAGGAAAAGAAAGTTTCTCTCTGTCTGCCTTGCATATCTGTGAGCTGGAAAAAGAAAATTTTCAACAGAAAAAAACTCATGTGTGCTAGGTCTTTACAGGGCTGAAGGATTAATTCTGAGGTTCCAGACACAAATAGCTGAGGTTTTCAGTGTTGCAAGGAACTGGAAATATCAGACATCTGACATTTTAAATGTCTTTTTAAGTAAAAGCAGTTATATGAGAAAAACATAAAATCGCTTGAGTTTTCCTTCCTCTTACTATGTCTATCATTTTGTGGTTATTTTGGTTTCAGTTCTATATATATTTTTTTGTCATTGAGACCTTCACATCTTTAAATTATCACTATGCCCATCCATTAATTTCTGAACAAAAAAATCGAGGCAAGTCATACTCATTTGGGTCACACAAGTGAATAGAGGTATATTAAGTTGAATCAGTAGTATTGGGAAAAACCAATGAGATAGCCAAAGATCTATGTGATTTTCCATATTGAAACCTTTAGTTTAATCTATTTTTATTAAGTTCTGGATCAGTTTAATCTGCTTAAGTATAACTATCTGTACATAAAGAAGTCTAATATTCCTGTTCCTGACACCTGGTACTTGCATTTTATCTTTTAGACTTTTTTGCCCATACATAGGGCAAACATGTAAGTAGGATGAACAATCTACATAAAGTCCTCAGAACGGGAGTTTTTAAAAAAAGGAGAAAGGAGGGGNTTCGCCAATAGATCCACAGGTTCAGAGGGTGATTCAACTGCCCTTTTCAGGAGCGAGACTGAACCAACAGCATAGACACTCCCTCAGTGAGTCCTGACACAGTGTTATCTGCCACCAGCAACTGCTAGCATTTATAAAGGACTCAGACAGTTTACAGAATAACACTATTTATTAATACAAATTGTGACAGGTTAATAAGGTTTGTAGGCAGTTGGTGATAGTGTGTTGACTGCAAAAATGTATTTAAAGTAATCTAATAATATTACAAAGCAAGCACAAACACAAGCTTTAATACAAAACAATCTACTAATATACTATAGAGCAAAGCACAAACTCTAGTCCTAAAAGCAGCAATCAGAGCACACAGAATGTTTCTTATCCAGTAGGCATCCCTATAGGAGATGGGAGGGGAAGACAAGTTCAGCCTGTCGAGTGGTCCCAGAAGTTTTGGTGGAGTGTTCCTCTAATTTTTACCTAATTCCAACTTTATTTTATTTCTTTTTAAGTGGAGCTTGAGTGACTTTAGTTATAAGTACTTAATCAAGTAGTCGTTCTTGAAGTCTATCTCCCTTTGTAGACAGATACTGTATAGTTATTGAACTACAAAGTGTCACGGTGTTCCTCTCCCCGCAGAATGTTTATGGCGGAAGGCCGAGGAGCCTTCACACTACTCCCGTCCTCCACATCATTCTTCATAGCAGCTGCTTATCATTGTTTAGGGAAACTTTGTGGGGCATATCGACAGTGTTCCATCTTGGGAGCAGCAACTGCATTTTACTGTCTAATTCTTAGACTCCTCTAATTTCTAACCTTATCCGTTATTCCACAGTTGGAAAGATTATTTATCTTCCACACAAGCTCATAAGAGTTGAAGACAGTAGGGCTATTAAGATTGGAATATTTGTTATCATATCTTTTCAAATATATTTGAAATGTAGGTATATGGTTGCATGGAGTTTTGAGTAAGAATGGCAAAAGTTGGACCCACAGAGACAACATTTTTCCTCCATTATTAATATAGTTGTTTAAAAGAAGTTGCTTGTCTTTCTCTCTGGAGCAACCTTTCTTTGACCATGGGCCAAGTAAAGAGTTGAGACTCCTAGGCTAGTTTACATTCCTAGAATTTTAGGGCTAATTCTGCGTATGATAACTCCTACCCTATGTAAAGCAGCTGATTTAATTCTATAAAGAAAATTCCTGAATGAAAATAAATACCGTGATGAGAGGACAACATTAGTCATATACTCAGATATCTTCTTAATGTATTGTGCTAAATGAAATAGTCTGTTTGAAGCAAAGCATAATTTAAACCATGTTTTTCAAGGCTTTCAAATTTGCCACAGTACTTATTCACATAGAACATTCATGGAATTAATATAAAATATTATCTATGAACAAAGAAGGGTATGATGTTTGGCCCTTACTTTAATTGTGTATACTGTTTTCCAATCAATATCTGTAGCAAAGCTATGATGTATTTACAATATTTTAACTGTGAATAATATTCTTTGTTTGATAGTGTTATTTATTCTGTTTCATAGTCAACATATCACCTATTACAGGAAAGGACAATTGTTCTGTAATATAAACCAGCAGGCCATAACTAATGCCAAATATGCTGTTACAGAGGGAAAACACCAATTACAGTAGTTTCTATTATTTTAAGTGTCATTTTCATGGCATATTCAGAGAATTATGAAACTGTAATGACAGTTTTGCAGCTTTGAAATTTTTTGCACCATTTTTGTTTAATTTATGAAATACTTTTTTTGTGTATATTGTGGTTTTCTCTTGAAGCACACAATGGATTAAGAAGCTAGTGAGATGCTATATATTTAGCCTCTGTGTTCCAGCTGCTCTTTTTAGAAGGATGCTGGTAAGCCACAGCATTCTGAAAACATCGTTATATTGAATAAGCCAGTGTGTCTTCCTGGGGAGCAGCCATCTACAGGAACTATGACACTCAGACAATACATTACTGTGAGTGTTGCTTTGTTTCTCTAAGCATCTCTTCTTGAAAGATCTGAAGGTTGCTGATCTCCAGTACTGTCTTGTTTCTTTACTGTTTTTTTCCTGAAAAGGCCAGGATGACTGTGTTGTCTGACGTTTTCAGAGGATCAATAGCTAAAAATCCTGACTAAAAATGTGTGTTTAGCTCTGGTTCAGAATGAAGCACATAATTATCTTCAGTATGTGTAATCTTAAATATCTTCTTGTGCCTTCAGTGGCTTCTGAGATTACTGCTTTTTACGAAAGTGACACTGGGACATCACATACTGACAGCAGAGCAATAAAGACTTTTTCATGACCCGTGAAACTTCCTCAAAAAGGGGTAGAAGAGGTACTTTGGCTGTAAAACCATCCTGAACCCAGCATAGTTTTAGCTTCATTGCTGTCAATATCTGTGCTAAATTTCCATTTGCATTACTTGCAATTATTGCAGTGCAGGTATTGTCTTCAACTAGTGTTTAACTACTTCTTGAGCTATTCAGATTTTCACACATACATTCATCAATTCTTCTAAAATTAAGAATATTCCTACCATAAGCATAATATTTTAGTTCATGGTACTTAATTTTGGCTTGTTCAAGTATACCTCTTGTGCCATCTTAAAAACTATGCTCCTCACTTTTAAACACAATATTGTGAATATTTAATTCTGTCCATGTTCCTTATGAGAATCTGATGTGCTGAACTCAGAGCTGAGGGTACTACCAATAGACAGATGGTAAGATTCATGTCAAGTTGAGCAGAAATGTTGATTTGCTGGAGAGTAGGAAGGCTCTGCAGAGGCATCTGAACAGGCTAGATCGATGGGCCAAGGCCAACAATATGAAGTTCAATAAGGCCAAGTGCAGTGCTACAGGCTTGGGGCAGAGTGGCTAGAAAGCTGCCCAGTAGAAAAGGACCTGAGGTTGCTGGTTGACAGCTGCTGAACATGAGCCAGCAGTGTGCCCAGCTGGCCAAGAAGGACAAGAAGCAACTCAGTGTGGCACTTGGTGTTATGGTTACTTGGCATGGTCGTGTTCAGTGTTCAGAAGCTGGACTTGATAAACTTGGAGGTCTTTTCCAACCTTAATGATATGATTATATGACCATCTTAAAGTAGATGTCTCAAATAGGTCAAGTCACAATAGAACCAAAAAAATCATTTAAGTTGGAAAAGACCTATAGACATATCCTTACCTTCCTATCTTTGTCTGGATATAAATCCAATTGTTATCTGAGTTTTCTTTTTGTATCTTTTTGGCCTCCATCTGTCCTTTTGTAGGTTTTGGAGCTCACTTAGGTCCTGTGTGATATCGGTTTGGCTCATATAAATATTTTGAACACCATAGTCTGTTTAAACACTAATATTTATGGAATGTGTTGACTATAAAATGTACTGCAAGACAATAGTTTTGCTATAGGGTTTTTTTCTACACCGGAAGTATCTGTGGTTAGTTAAGGTAGCCTGCATTAAGAACATCTAATATTTAGTATTAAATTGTTAAATCTCTTTATGAAATCTTCACACACCTAAATATCAAATTTCCCTTGCTTAAATTTCACTGACAACAGTAGCAGAACCAACAGTAGGCATTACAATAATTATCCCAGGGAGTATATATAAAACACATGAGCAACTAGGGAAGAATTCATTTTGTTCTGACAGTCCTACAACAGTTTGGAAACTCTGTCTTAAAATATATGCTTAAGGTTATAAGTACTGCAAAAAACCTAGAAACTCCATGTGTTTATTTTTTTATCACTCTCAGAGTGGTGAACTGATCAGAAAAATATTATTTTCTTCAGTGTGATGGATGGATGGGTGGATGGATGGATGGATGGATGGATGGATGGATGGATGGATGGATGGATGGATGGATGGATGGATGGATGGATTTCAAATGCATGAAAACATTCAATCACTCCTTATGTAACTAAAAATAAAATTCTTATCTCAACACTTTATTAAATAAATTGTGACTGCCAAAGACTATAAGTGGTGCTAAATAAGAGTTTAACCATGCTGAACTGATGAGACTTATTCATATATTATAAACTATGCTATTTGCTGCTGCACAAAGATGGCAAGATGCTACTATTCTTGAATCATTAAAGACTCAACTCTCTGAACAAATACAGGTGTCAATTACAGATTAAAAATGCTTTTATTCAGCCTTTATCTGTGCAAATATGAAGTAAAATTACTTGTCTTTCTTCTTAATGCAAATCAAGGTAATTATATTTGAAGTGTTAAGGAGTTGGCAGGGTCTTTAATTGTAAAAGGTGTTAAATACTTTGGTCATTCACCTGTCTTCTAGTGCGCATGACTATGTAACTAATCTCTCAAAGAACATTTATGCTATTATCTGGCCCTTAGCCATAGTACTGCTAGATCTTATTGGTAATGATAAAATTCTACAGCATTGCTGTTTCTCATATGCTGGAAGTTCAGGCAGGCTATTGAAAGATTTACAGATTCCTTGGTCAAATTTGCTTAATTCACCAACTTGTATAACTGCTGAAAAAAAATATATATATCCAAAATATTTATTTTATATTTTTTATAAAATTAAAAGCAATAATAAAATATACGCATCATCTATCTTACAGTATGTTGCAATGAAAGCAAGGAATCTGTTTGTAGATTATCATGTAGAATATTTAACATATTGACAGAGGGATGGAACTAGGAAAGGAAATATAGGAGTCTGGTAGTTTTAATTTTCTATGCATATGTCATCTCAGCACTTTTCTCTCAGAAGTATTTATTTAAGTCACATAGTAAGTGACTACAACTTCTGTATTAGGGTTGACATAACAAGATAAAAAGTAGACATCTACATGAGAACCAAAGCTAAGAATCAGTTGTCTAAAAAAATCTTCTTCTTACTCCATTTAAGAGACAGTGATGTCCCTCACCTGCACTCTACTTGCCAGGTCTAATATCTGCGAGTTTAAAAAAAAAAAAAATCTAAAAAAGCAGAAAGTTAACCCCGCTTCTATTTAGAGGAGCCTAGAATTATTCAATTGATCAATTGATTCAATATCTTCTGCTTAAACTGAATATTCATCTTCCCACACTTTCATTAACTCTAGGAACAAGATCTTAATTGATTGTTTTGTGAGCTCAGCAACAAAGTTCACATTTAGACATCTGCACTGCAATTGCTGAAAATCAAATGCCTGAACCAGGATCAGGGCTGTTTTTATGCAAGGGTCATCAGGTTTGAACATGTAACAAGAATAAATCTTACTCCCCAGAATTTACCCAATAGGAAAAACTTACTGACTGTTTACAATATTGACCTTTCCCAAGCAATATTCATTGATGCTATCTATTATGTATTTGGCTTGTCTTGCAAACTTCACTGAAAATTGTTTTATAGTGCTTAGCTAAGAGGTTTAGCCAAGACCTATCAAAGGTTGTGAAGAACTACAGTGTCTGATTATGTTATCTGGTCAGCCAAGAGTTTTCCAGTGATCTTTGAATCATAAAAACTACACATGCACAAGAATATCCTGTATGATACTTTATCCTGACCATTTGCTATCATCTGAGCTGCATTCATGGCTGCATAAAGTGGGTATCTTGCATTATTGTGCTTTTGGCAGTTTTCAAATGCCTTTTTAAAACTTAACAAAGAAGAAATGAAACAGTAGAGAGGGAATTTTTTTTTTTTTAATTACTGTCTTAGTTACAGTGGCTGGGACCAGTTTATCACTGTGTGGCTATAACCAAGATGGTGTATTCTACACACTCTATGTAATTTCTGATGAACTGTTAATAATGGATCATTTGCAGCAGCTGCCCAGGGCACACCTGACACCTCAGGCTACAAACTAGATGTTAAGAACCCGTTGAGATAGGGGCGGGTTTCTGTCTTCACATCAATGACTTAGCTGTGATAACTCCCCTCCAGGGAGTCATTAGCAGCTTCACAACCAGCCTGAGGGGTCACATCTGCTAATGGGCCATCAAAGATTCTAAAAACATCGCATGACTCACAGAGTGAAATCATCCATTGTGAAACTCCCCACCCTGGGGGAGGTACTGGGCATTACCACCTGAATTTGAGCATATATAATCCTTGGGTTTTGGATCTGGGGGTAGTAGTAGTTGGATCAGAGGAGGACCAGAATCTTCAACGGGACTGAGACTGCCACTCTCAACCAGACTGTGACTCATCCTCACCAACAGGTTTTTCTTTCCTTTTACATTACACTCAGAGGAACCACATGGCACTCAGTGGAGAGACTAATGAACACCATTCTGCTTGTGCCTCAGGCTGCTGGGTTATACATCTGCTATTTTGTGGGTTAAAATCATTTTTTCTCTGTATTGTTGTATTTATTGTAACCTTTTTAGTAAACTGTAACTCTGACTTGTAATTGCTTTTGAGTTGGGTTCATTTCTTCTGCCAGTTTACCTTTAAACCAGCACATTTATGGGATGCAATAAATGCATTTTATATAGGATTTTAAAATAATATCAAGGTGTTTATTTTTGAAATATGGTATGCAGATACCCATAAAGTATCTTCATGACTGTGTACTTCAAATAATCAATTGATACAGTCTGTTGTATTGAGTCAATTTCAGTCATAGGCTTGCATATTTGATAACAATGATTAGTAAAAAATAGTGTGGTAATTGTAGAGGAAGTAAAAACATCATTATCTATAATTGTTATAAGTAACAATAACATTACTCCAACACCTATTAAACTGCAAAAAGAAAAATAAAATATAAACTTATTTTCATCCAGAATACTTACTAAAATATGATTGGGTAAGATTATGATTGAATTTCATTTTGAATTCTTATGAAATTGCAGCAAAGTGTAATTTAAAAACTCAGGTGTATTTGTTGTGAGACCAGTAGAACTTAATTTCATAAACTTCAATTAACTATTTTCCAGTATTTGACAGAACAAGTAAATCTTCCTTTTATTGATGAAAACACAACTATGCTTTTTAGGAGCTTTATTAAAAAAAACACAAACAAACAAAACCTAATTTTTCTGCCTTCATATTTTTCTCATGCAAACATTAAATTAACATTATTCCTATGAATATGCTGTTACATTATAAAATTATACATTTTCAAGGAGAATAGCATGTTTTTAGAGGTGAAATGTAAATGAATAATTAAAAGAAGATTAACAAGAAGGACAGATGGGAAATAAAGTTTTGTTGACATTCTTTAAATGTAGCTAATTTTTGAGTTTCCATTTTATTTTTGGTAACTAGATATGTTTATCGTTTAAAGTCTGAGACATGAACTCAACAAATTACCAGATAATTTTAAAGAGTTTTCATGAATGATTTTGAAAGGCCTCAAAGAACTGTCCATAGACCCTGACCATGCTCTTTTTTTCTTCAGGGAGATAAACCCTGTTTCATACCCTGCTGGAAAGTATTTCCCACGAGTACTACTGTCTGGTGTGCATAAAGTGGTCAAGTACAAGAACCTGCTTTAGTTATCTATATAATGTGATCAAATACAAGCATATAGTTTAGTATCTCACTTACTGAGTTGTTCAAAGAATTCTTTCTATGTGAGCATAGTCTCTGTTAATATATGGAATTTAAGTTTCTAATTGCATCTTGACAGGTCAGAAAAGAAAATTCTAGAACAAAAGCATGTAACATTTTATCTGTTTGTATTTAAATTATGCAATTATATTTACACAATGGGAACCAGGCCCAGTTCTCTAAAATACTTTCACTAAACACTTCCCATAAAAGAATGAGAGAAGATTCAATGATGAAAAATTATGGCAAAAAGTTGGAAGAAAGGGAAAGTACTTTTCAGAGATGGGACATAACTGTGACAAAAATAATATCAATAATAACAAAGGAAAAAATTATACCTGATAAGACAATTAATAAATAATAAAAAAACATGATGGCCAAAAGAATTTACATTTCTGGATGATAGTAGACCTCATATTGAAAGAGTCAAGAATGCAATGTCAATGCAAAATAGAAGAAATAATCTTATTTTAACATTAATAATAATTTCAAATATGAAGTTTAGTAGTAAAATATTTACATAGTAATTTTATATACTTAGTAGTGAAACTATATAAGATTTTAGCACTATGTTGTTTAGACATCCTAGAAAATTGCTGAGTCCTAAGCAGAAGCAAAAGAATGTTCAGAGTTTTAGAAAGCCACATTCATTATTAATCATTGATGGACTACATCTTGTTGGGCAGGAGTTACAAAAGGAGGCAAGTAGCAAAAAAAAAGGCAGAAAATAATGAAGCGGGATTTTTTTTTTAAAAATAACTGGAAATGTTATAAAGCGTTCTTGTGAACTTAGACAAAACACTAATTTACTATATACAGATTAAGGGTAAATATTAAAGAAAACCAAAGCAAAGCTAAGTTTCTGAATGAAGACTTAATAATGACTGCGTACGAGCTAGGAAATTTGTAAAATCTCACCCTTCAAAGATTAGCAAGAATAAGTTAGGCAAACAGATACAAGGGCCATCCATATATGTATCTTTATATATTCTCACAAGTGTGCTCTTCAGTTTTCTTGTCTACGTTCTACCACTGTATTTTGTAAAGTAATTAAGAAATGAATTTGATAAAAGCTATATCCCAGCTCTAGGCTATAAATAGTTTGAAAACATAGGAAAGAGGAAAATCTGTTCTTTCCTTTTCCCTTAAAAGACTTTTCTAAAAAAAATAAGTATAAATAACTGACTCAGGGAAGACTTCTTACTGCTATGTGACTATCTGGCTGCAGTCAAACTTTTGCTTTCCTTGTTTTGGTATTGAAACATAGCTTATGGAGAAGAAAATTGACCTCCATACTGGTTTGGTAGCTCAAACATCATTAGATTAAGAAGGCTTTGTATTTTGTATTCCCTCAACATGAAAAGGTCTTGGTATCCCATGAGGAATGCTCTCTGATTCCCAGACCCTGAGTGAGTCCTTGACAGAATGGGGCTAATATATCTGAGATTCTCCTGACTACATTTAGAAGGCAGCTACTGTCAGTTCACATTTGTGAAGTCCAGTTGCTGAGGTGTGCTCTAAAAATGTCTACTGAAACAAGCTTCTGATGATTAATGTGCAGAGGAACAATGTATCTGTAGTTCAGATTTGAGTACAAGCTATTCACCTAAGAGCTGGACTTGATGATCCTTGTGGGTTCCTTACTTTTCAGAATGTTCTGTAACTCCTGACTGTTGAGCCAGTCACCAACCTGCTCTCAGAAGATAAACATCCAAAACTATGGAACTTACATACCACTAGGACACCTTAAATATTGAGGAAGCAGGTGGTTTAAACCAACCTCTTTTCTCACCTAATGCCTTGTGATTTTGAATGTTTTTATCCAATGAAGGACAGTTTGGCTTTACTTCTCAGCAGTTCGCCTAGAAAAACCCCAATTGAATTCAATACTAAAGGTTTGGTGTGTATTTTGTAGATTTTTAGAGTTTTAGAAGTATAGGTTTTCTTGCTCACATATTAAGTGCTGTTAGAAGTTACTAAAGTGATTCTCTCACACATTCTCAGGCTTTCTGAAGGTCATGATGTTTTTCAGAGACACCTGCAAGATAACTTGAAGTCAAAACAATAGAAGAGCCCAGAAACCTTTGGAGGTGGTCCAGGGGGCATAGCCTAGGACCCTGATGGGTGGACCACTGAGAGAATTAGAAATGATGATTGGTTATAGGTATCTAATTTGTTAATTGTTATGAAGAGTATAAAAACTGTAACCTTTCTGAGGGCAAGGTTCTTCTGGAATTTTTGGACACAGAGATCCTTGTTGAAACAATGCGCATTATATAGGCCCAGCAGAGGCCCCAAAGCCTCTGAACTCCCAATAAAGGTATTGTCTATCTTTCACCATTGATGTTTTCTGAGTGCCTATCTTCCAGGATTTTAGGCATCAGTACAAACAGTGTTTTATTTTAATGAATTTCCTGGAAACTAATAACCAGTTTTCAGATGTATTGCAGTTTACTGTAATGCTTACTGTCTTCTACTAACACTATTAATACTCATATTGTCAATGTGTCTTGGCATCACAATTGTACTTTTATTATTTTAAATATTATTATTACCATAATTTTTGCAATAACATCTGAGAGTTACAGGAGCCCGATACTGCAAAAGTTTAATAAAAAAGGCTACCTTTAAAGGTACATATTTAAGTTGTAACTATCTGTGCTGAGTTTCTATATTATACTAACAATGTAAAATTTATTTGTTTTAAAAATGGTAAGAAATTTAGAAGTTTACTTTCCTATGGTGCTCAGTCAGCACAGCAGTTTTGTTACCTGCTTTAATGTAGTCTAGTAGCCTTTATAACAATTTGGCTGCCCTGATTCTTTTGCATGTAGACATGCAAAAGAATCAAACAAAGTTGCTGATTTTCCTTCTGCTTTGGAATAAAAAAATCAATACATTATGGTTTTTCAACAGATGTTGAAGGTTCAGACATACAAAAACATTGCATTAAGTTCTTGCATGTATTTTAAATTGAGATTAGTGAAAAATTACAAATAGAAAAATCACCCCTACTCCTTTGTTTAAAAAAAAACCCAAACAAACAAATAAACAGACAACCAGGTAGCAGTTGTGTAATGATTACATTACAGGTTTGAGATCAAAAAGAAAAGCAGTGAGATCATTTGCATCTTTGTATGTAATCTTTGATGTATGTCAAAGATATATTATCTTTATCTCACCTAACTTCAGAAACAGACACAAGTGATGCTCCTGAGATTTCTGTTATGAGTCCTGTTAGAGCTGCTTTTCACTTCTCTGCATGATAACTACAGCACAAATACTATAGCAAATCTGAAAGGAATTCAAAGAAAAGATGGTATTTTAACAACATACTGTTCTGCATGAAAATAACTATTTGATTGTCCTTTCTTTCTGGACAAGTTATTTACCAGTTTATCAGGTCCATTACTTACATTTAATTTGTAAAGTAAGCCATCACTTGTCTGAATTTCCTCCACCTTTCAGAACCTGACTTGTACAAATAAATCATTTGCTCATACTAAGTCAATGGAAGCAATGAAAGAGGTACTTATGTCTATAATTTCAATTAAAGTTTTCACAATATTTGTATATTGTTCTACAGAGGTCTGTGATAATATGCTTCCCTGTAGAGCATGTTAACTTCAATCTAACACTTCAGTGATTTGGCTTTCTGGCTTCTGTGATATTTCTGGTCTGTAGGAGTCAGCTTGAACCACAAACATCAGTGTATTTATCTGCCCACAATGTCTTTGGTATTTTTAATTAATTTTTATTTCTCTGTTTTTACAGAGGAGTCAGGGAATGAGGGAAAGGAAAAGGCTTTTGCCAAATTGCATGTGTTCTTTTCAAAACCTGTTAAGCACAAAGGATATTTGGTATCCAGTTAACAATTATTTTATGTTAAATACAATGGTTTTAACAGAAATGAATTAATAGATATTTAATATGAGGTGCAAAATCCCTTTTGACAGAGTGATGCCTTGCTGCCTTTCTGGGGCACCAAGCTTGGTCAATTCTTACCATGTTTAAATAGGTTAAACACAAGGCAGTATCTGCTGGATAAGCCTAGACAGCTAGGACTAAAGACTTGTAAAGGTGGACTTCAATATTGTCATCGCCTCCAGTAAAAGGCCTCAGGAGTTGACTAGATGTTTACCAGTAAGTAGATTGCACTGTGTTGCTATTTGTAATGGCCTGATGTTCAGTGTTTCTAAGCTGCAGACTGGGGTTTTTTCCTTTTTTTTTTTTTTTGGTAGTTTTTTATACTTTTTTCATGTCAGTGTTTTTGCTCTTGAATCCTTTACTTACCAGCTACATACAGCTCAACATCCTTACTTCTAGCTGAAATTCTGGGTTTGCAATTATCTCTTGCACAGTTCTGTTTTGATGTGCTTTCTCCTATAGTTTTGTCAGAATCTAATGTTCTTCTCAAAAGTCAGACCTCAGGGTGCACAAGTATGCAATACTAAAACTAGACATAGAATAGCAAATTGGACACTCTGGGGAAAGCACTGATAGGGTGATCCAGCCAGGAGGTAAAAGCATATTGCTACTTGGGTCTTCATTTCTTTCACTATTTTCTTCTGAAATAATTTAGAAAGCCAATGTTTTACTATTTCTTTGTGTCTACATCTAGCATGGTAAAAATTAGGCATCTAGTGTGAACTATAAAACTTACCTCCCAGAAATGTGATTTATTCTCTATATTTTATATATTCAAGGAGTGGGGGAGCTTTGACTTGTAAGTACAACTGTCTTTTTGCTTGTGACAGACATTGGTCAAGTATTTTAAACTAGACAACTAATTTAAACAATTAAAGATTAATTATTAAAACCATGTGAATCAGGTTCATGACAATTATGAAGTTTCCTCTGAAATCGTATACATGTTTTGTTTGAATTGTCTCATAAGAAGCAGTTATTTTCTGACATAAGATTTCTTTGATGCTTAGACAAGATAAGATCAATGAAAAGTAGTCAGAGAACTTTAAGATTGACCTTCATGTTTTATTTTTTTTTCCATGACACTAGTACACTGGTTTGCTTCTTAGTTTGCAAATGAAAGAAGTATCTTCACATGTTTTATATTTTAATTAGTAAGTGATTTTTCAGAATTGTGCCTAAAGTTTGACATTTTACTTAGTACAGTCCTTGATAGGTAGATAAATTTGACCTGAAGATTTCTATCAAAAGTGTTCAATATTTCTTAAAATGAACACACAATGACTTGCAGTACTTTCTGTCATGACACTGGCATTATATTCCTTCTTTTCTTGAGTTCAGTACTTTTGCAGTTGATTCAAAATATTTGGGACTTCTGTCTTTGCATAAGAACACTTAAAATTCTGTTCTGAAACCTAATTAATTTGATGTATTGAGAGTTTTTGATGTTTAAAAAAGCAATAAGAAAAGATGCCTTTGCAGGGAGAGCATGTTCAGAAGGGTTTTGATTTTCCTTAAGAATTTGGAGTTCATGGCAAAGAGGAAAGTAAACACTGTCTGGCTTCACTTGTCTTCTGTAGGTTTATTCAGACAGACAAGTTCTTGGAGTATACTGTGAAGTAAATGCATGTTCATATTTCATTCTATGGAACACAATTTGCTAATATATTAATCATAAGTGAAATATTTTAAAATAATAATGAAAGTGAAAAAGATTAGTGGACTGTTGATGTTTATGTTATGTGATTTTTATATGCTTTTCCTAACTTCTTGTTTAAGTGCATTATAGTAAATATCTCAAAGTGCTCTGAGTGCCATAGCACCCATAATTTTATCTTCTGTCCAAGAAAGAAGCACAAATAATTTTATGTCAGTGGAATTTAATAATGGAAATTACTTTTTGTAATATAGATAACACCATGTGATGAAGTTGAGATAAAAATTGAAAGTTTGGAGAAATTATCCTTATTGTTTAAGTAGAAGATGGTGTTTTTGTTTAGATGAAAACAACCATAAAACAATTTAAGTATTTCCATAAAAAAAGTTAGCTTAGCTTTTGTAATAAGCTTTTAGCTTTTGTTAGCTTAGGTTTTGTAATAAATTCAATCCAAGTAGTTTGCTGGGCTGCTTCTACATTATATTTTTACCCTACCACTGTTGTCTCCTTGTTAAATCCTTTTCTATTTTATTGATTTTTAATGAAAAAATTTCAATCTATTTAGTACCCAAATATATAGAATGAGATATGATGAGTGCTGTATTAAGCTCTGTGGTCTCAAGTATGGACCTATTGGGAGAGGGTCCAGGGGAGAACCACTGAAATGGCCAGACAACTGTAGCACATCTCCCATGAAGACAGGCTGAAACAGTTTGGGTTGTTCAGCCTGGAGGAGAAGGCCCTGGAGTGACCTCAATGCAGACTTCCAGTAGCTAAAGAGACATGCAGGAAAGCTAAAGAGGAACTTTTAGAAAGGGCATGTAGGGATAGGATAAGGAGGAGTGGCTTTAAACTGAAAGTGGGTTTATTTAGATTGAATACTAGGAAGAATTTATTCATTATGAGGGTGATTATATACTGGAACAGGTTGCCCAGAGAAGTTGTGGATACATCATCACCGGAAATGTTCAAGGTCAGGTTGAGTGGGGCTTTGAGCAACCTGAACTATGAAAGGGTGTCCCTGCCCATGGCAGAGACATTGGGCTACATGATCTTTGAGGTTCCTTCCAACCCAAATCATTCTGGTTCTTTCTCTTTTGAGAATGTCTTCAGACCAGGTCTGCTTCTAGATAAAACCCTTCATCTTGTCTCAGCCAAGACTTGGACATTAGGTTTTCATTTTCTTGAGAAGTCAGGTTGATATGGAGTATTTTATAATCCATGCCAAACAGAAGAAATGAAACCGAAGTTCTTCTGTTTATATTTGAGAGTACATTAACATCTAGGATGAAATTAAGCTAATTGCAAGTCAGAAATATGCACTATCTAGAATGCTAGCTGCCACAAGAGGGAATGTAAGAACAATATTTCTTCTTCCACACTGCAGCAACAAGCTAAAGCTTTGTGACATAGCTGACAATTAGCACAGTAACCACTTAAAGTTGCAGGGAAGGTTGAACAGATGTAAATATTAAGTCAAAGTAATAGAACAATGCAGTTCTCAATTATTTTGATCAAATGCCAAGATTAAAATAAAATAAAAATAGGTAAACAATGCAATTAATGTGATTTTTGACTTTTTGTTATTGTTGGTTGGTTTCTTCGTTTTGTTCTGTTTTCTAAGGAAAAGAGATCTGCTTTTGGATGATTTCTGTATTAGAGGGTCACAAATGATCAAAGGTGATATTTCACATACTGGTTTAAATTAGCCTGGATGCTTATACTGTAACATAACCTTTAGCTATTTTGTATGTCATTCTATTCATACATGCATTGTAAAACTTCCGCAGTTAACAAGTCCTTGAACACAGTGCACAGTACTTCTGAGTCAGAAAAGGTATAATAGAACTAGAAAAACTAAAAAGAAAAGAATGTCAAGGATGTTTGAGAGCTGATGGCTGTATATGGAGAAATTAAACAAATGACTACCTTTCAGGTTAGAAAAGAAATGATTGTCAGGGGAAAAGAAACAAACATGAGAAATAGGTAACAATTTTTCATTTTTTCAACAGATCTTTTTTAATGAACTAGAATTGAGCAAATTCCAAATGAAACAGAAAGCAGATTCTTCCCAAAATGCAGTTAAAATATTAAAGTCCTTGAAGAAAAAAAGGTACAGCAGTTCAAAATCAATAGAAACAATTAATGAGAATAAAATACAGCTAGACCTACAGAGCATGCCATCCTTTACCCAAAAGGTTCCTGAGGTGCTATTAGCTAGAAGCTAAGAAGATATTCTGTACATGTAATTTATTTTTCACAATTTTCTCATTCATTTTTATTGCCATGCTGAAGACTAGATGTCTCTTATGGTGGGGTTTTTTGCCTTTTTTTATTTGGGGTGGGTGTTCTTTTTTTTTGGCTTGTCTGATTGTTTTGGTTTTTTTCTTTTAGTTGTGGGAGGGGACTCGGGTTTTTTTTTTGGTTGGTTGGTTTTTTTGTTTTGGTGTTTTTTTTAGTACAGAATTTACTACTTGGCAGATTATTAATTTGTAAAACTAAACTGTGTAAACACATGAAAAGTATATACACAGATGTAAAGATATCACAGTTCACCATAGCTAATCCTAAAAACTAATGTATTTAGCTGTGTATGAGTTACTAGCAGGAATCATGGCTATAAAGGATAGCATAATTTTCAAAATAACACAGCCAATGCAACCTCATCTAGAAATAAAAATTGGTGTGCTCCACCACTACATCATTACCTCAGTGCTGTATTTGGTATACTATCAATATAGCACATTTTATTATGTATTGCAGCCAAATCATGGCTGACATTTCTACTTTTCCTGTCTTTTATATGTTGTTTCTTTAGCTGTACGAAGCTAGCGTTAAGGAACAGAAGTTGAGTTTGAATCAGTCATTTTGCAATGCTTGATTAATAAATCATCAAGAACATCAGCAATACTCTTATTTATTATTTTCCTTTATTATTTTACATGCATCAGCATTATTGCTGAGCTTCTTGGATTTCAAATCTGTAATTGTATCATCCTTACATTATTCTTCACTTGATCTTTGGAGTTTACTGCATTGTCTGCAAAAGACAATAGAAGAAATGAAAAATAAATTACAATTTTAATGTAACACAGTAAAAGAGATAAATTATTTTGGCATGTCATAGAAGCTAAATGAGTTTTGGAACATAAAAATGTGTTGGAATTTATGGTATAAACTTCATTTTGTATGACTGTTACAAATCACTGGACAAGAAACTGTAAAATACTTAAGATCATACTTTGTTCTACTCTACCACTGAGCATTTATATTCATCAAAGAAATTACAGATCAGATAGGATTTAAGGTGTCATTTGTTTACAGGTGATGACAATGACAAACCTTTTGCACTGTGCAAGCTCAGCAGCAAAACTGAAAGACACAGTAAAACATGATATCAACTCAATAAATGTGATTATTGTGATGCTTTGACATGAGTTCAATAGGATGTAGCAAAAATCTTGCTTCATGTTATCAGTAATTTATTTTTTAACCTAGAAGAATTAAATACCTCATATGAGGTGTCTGGTTATGTGGAGTTAGAGGATGACTAACACATTCAGAGCAGATGGCTAAAATACCTAGTCTGTTGTGTGTTGGTGGACCTGGTTTGATCACAGAACATCAGCTGTTTCTAATGAGAAATTATTCCAGTGGTCACTTACAACAACCCTTAAACTCTCCTTACCTCCAAAGATGTGTGACCTTTAGCCCACTTTTAGGGAATGCCCTATGGATGTTCTGAAGTTCCATGAGAACTGCTTGGGTGTTCAATGTGTGGAACAAAAACACGCCAGAACCTTCACATTCCAGTAGAACGTAAATAACTAATAGAGATAGCCCTAAAATAACAGCAATTCTCCACCTACTGTAAAGGAATTCTTCTGTACATGAGACACGCTTGTGCTCATTATAGCTGTTTGGTAGATAAATTCTGGTTTTTGTAGTACATGTAAGAAAGGCTGTCTTTTTTGAATTCTTACATTGTCTTCACATAAATGGTTTTGCCCTCCATGACTGTTAAAAAGCCTATGCTAATTTTTCTGGATTTATTTTTTGGTTTTGTTTTTTGAGGGGTTGTGCGTTTCATTTGGGGTTTTAATTTTGGGAGGGTTTTTTTGGGGGGACTGTTTTATTAATTATTTGGAATCTTTAAATCCTTATATTATCCCTCACATCTTAAGACATATTCTGCAAGTTTAAATTCAATACATTATTCAATTTTTTCACGTGTTTCTCCTTGGAATATGTGATGCTTCTTAGTTTATTATTAATTCTAGAAAAGAATGACTCTTTATTCTTGATGAAATAGGTAATGAAAATTTTAATTTTTTACAATCAATTATCAAAGTTATCATGTACACAGACACACAAATACTTAAGCAGACTCAGAGAAAAACAGCTAAGTATTTTCTTTTTAAAATGCTATAAAATATTTTAAGATTACTTAAAATTAGGAAGTTATTCTAGAATTAAGTTTCTGTACACTTTTCTGACCATGTAGATTGCATAATACTTGGAAACATTTCAGTCATAATGGACTGGTAGGACTTCAGCAACTTATCTCTTGTTTTCATCCTCAAATGTCCATTTTGAAGTGTACTAATATACCGAATTAATGGCCAAGATAAGAGGAAACATTGCATAAAAGAGACAATTTAACATGTTGGGTTTTTTACCTTCATAATGATTCATCAGCTAACAGCAATTAATTTTAACACACAAAAAGAATAGTTTCCCTTTTCCTGCCTCCTCTCATCTAAATTTTACTGTCCATAAAACAAGGAAATAAAATGTTCCTTAAAATTGTATTTTGAAGACAAATTGAAATTGATTGTCAGAAATCTCAAGGGAGATGTTTGCATACCAAGGTGATGAAAACTTTTCTTACAGCATCACAATTTATAGTGTAAATTTATAGATCATTAACTAGGATAATTGTAATGGATAGTAAAATTGTGGGATTACAGGGTATCACACCAAGCCCTCCAAGATCCTAGGGGTCCAATTCCAGTCTGTTACTATCAGAGCATTAGATAATGAACTTCATTCATTAAGACACCAAATGAGAAAATATTTAATGAGAGATTTAAAAACTTTTGAATGTGTCCTCACATAAGTTTGAAGTGCAGTGACTTGTATGTTATGCAAAAGTCAGGAAAGCAAGAATAGATTAACTAGTAGAAAATCAACATGTTGAGGAACACAGGACGAAAGGAGGAGGCAGAGGTAGAAGGAGGAAGAGGGAAGAACAGAATTACAGACAACAAAAATCTTTGAGGATAGGTCTCAGGATTTTCAACTGCATTTTACTCTTTTTTTATAGAAACTTACTGGATCAACTACAGGGATTAGTGATACAAAGAATAAATTTTGGGGTTTTGAGGGGAGGGATTAAATATGCAGTTCTATACTTTAAAGACATCTGGGCAAAAAAAAAATTAAGCTTGAAATATTCCTAACAGAAAGGAAGATAAGTGAAACATAACATCAGAACTGACAAGCAGTCATTAAAAGTAGATAGTAGTTACTAGTAATACTGAACAGAAATATAAATTATTTCAAAACTCTATGTTCCTGTTCAATGCATTTTTTTTTCTTCTCTGCTTTTGAGTTATAGCAGTAAAGACTTTTTTCTTTATCATAGTTTAATGAAAATAATGATAATTATTCAAACTAGGATATTTAAATTCATGCATATGTAGGATCCACCTCAATACACAGTGAGTTATGACTGAAAGGACAACAAATTTTCACAAAAATTGCAGTACAGACAAGTAAGTAAAAAAATTCTCACTTACAAAACCTGTAATTAGGACTTGTTTGTAATTGTGAAGCCAAATTCTCAGAGGTATCAAAGATATCCCTGCACATGTATTTCAAATTATCCTTGTAAAATTGTTTATCCATTCATATTTCTCTTACCTATTAAATTGTCACATTATAATAAAAAAGGTACAAGGAGAACATCTTAATTACTATCCATCGGAATTAGAACTGTTAATGCATTCTCTCAGAAGGGCATTTCTAAATGTTCGTGCCAGGATGGTAGATAAAGAGACACTGTCTTCAGTTCGTGTATCTGTCTCAAGGCCCCACTTTTCGCCTTTTGTCAAATATTTCTATGTTTTGAGCAGAGGCACTGAACCTGATTTTAAAAAAAAAATATTTCAGGATTGAAAATTCATTAAGAAAATTTGCGTACTGTGACGTCCCAGATTCATATTCAGGTAATCAGATCTGGAAGCTATGGCAAGCCACTCCTCAGGTGCAAGTGTCCAAGTCTAAATTGTTAGTATGGCCTGTAACACAGGTTTGTTCTCCCCAGAGATCACTTTTCCCTTCTTAATTCTTGGTCACTTTTTCACAGACATCAAGCATTAGAAGTCACTTGGAATAGATGGCATGGACAAACCTTTTTTTCTAAGGAGATGAAAGTTTATTAAAATGGGTACAAACAGTGCTGTGCCACTTTTTCAGGGTCTAGAGAATGGGTCTTGGCCTTCTTTAATTTTCTATTATATTATCCACACAGCCAAACTGATATTCCTGTGCATATTTAATTGAGGTATAGTATGTACCTTGTTCATAATGTTAATTTTAGGTATAAATTAAGCTAACCTAAATTAGGTTAATGAGCCCCTGGGCCCTTTTACTGTTCAATCAAGAGGAAAAAAAAATAAAAAGACTTAGCCCAAGAATTTGATTGCTCTCTTAAGATAATTCATTACCTTCCTTGACTACAGAAGCAGCCTAGGGACTTTATGAACTACACTTATTTTCAATTTAAGCATCTCAAATAATTGTTTTCTGTTACATGGGATAAACCAAGTCCTTGATAACCACTTCTGCTACGTTCAGCTATTAGAACAAGCTCAAATTTTCTTAATTTTCAAACAGTTCTGTTGCTCCCAAAGATATTTCTGAGTTTATTCTCAAGGAAGTTAAATGAGTAAAATATATATTTTTGCTGTATCAGCTAATGCTGCGTCTGGAGACTTTGCATCTGGAGAATAATACAGTTAGACTACAAATTTGGAAAAAACTAAGAGGACATAAAAACATACGAAGTTCATATATATATATAATGAAAATTTCAATTATTTAACAGCTGAAAAAAGCCAAAAAGTTTTTTTTTCCTCCTTTTTTTTTTTTTTTGCAATGCATAGCAGAACTCTTGCTACTAGTTTCATAAAGACTTCATCTTGTGCAAAAAGATTTAAAAGCATGTACTTCACCAAATGAGGAAATTTGCAAACAAAAAGAAGCAAGTGTGTTCTATGAAGTTTTGTGGATTTTTCTTCCTTTTGCTTTTTCTGAACCTAGTCCAGGGCAACTAGCTGTAGGTGACCCTGCTTGAACAGGTAGTTGGACCAGATGACCTCCAGAAACTTGTTTCATCCTCAATCATTCTGTAATTCTGTAACTTGTTTCAGATTATGATGTGACTTTATCTGTAGTTTTATATGAACATCAAGATTTACTTTCATTGTGTGATGATAATTTCATTAAATTCTTTCATAGCACAATAAAATAGTGATAATTTTGAGGGCAAAAGAAAGTTGATACAATTAAAAAAGCCCATATATTAATATACAAAAGTTTATATGTGAACATTATTCAGTTGAAATATTTGCTTATTCAATGTCCAAAATAACATGAGATAAAGTGACTGCTTATGCCCAATATTTATGGGAAAAACACTTAAAAAATATTGAGCATTCAAATCTATATGGAATTTTAAAAAAACCCCTGAAGAATAGAACTGAAAAGGAAGTTAATTATTTTAACATTGTTTAAATCTATTTGCTCTATTAATTTATTCTTTTTTTTTCCAGAATAATTTGTTTTATGGAGACAAGTTATTTTGCCAAGAAACATCTGGACATAGAACAATTGATTTCAGAGGAGAATTGTTCTATCAGTTAAAATACAGAGGATACACAGGAATCCTTGCCCAATCACGTCAGAGCAGTCTGAGATGAAAAACACTGTTCTGTGTTTTTCAAAAGAGCTTCAACACATTGATCTATATTCACAATTAGTGTCCTAATTTTGTGTACTAAGCAAAGTATCCTACTTTATGCAAACACCTTCACCTACCCAAAAGGTGTGTCAGGTTCCCATACATAAGCAGAAATGGTAAAAAGTTAATTTTCCCCTAAAAATGCAAACAAAGCAAAACCTGAAAGCTCTTTTGTTTTTTTCTGTTGTGCCCATATCAGATAAAATAAATGTCAAACATCAAAATCAGCTTAAACAAAACAGAGTTTTTAACTACTTGCACCTGCAAATATATTTAGAATTAAATTTTCAGTGTTTCTTGTTAACTTTTGAAACATTGCAACAGGAAGATTTCCAGTTGGAAAATTCCAGAATAAGATAAAACTATACTCATATTCATTGGGTATTTACATAAGCTCCAACGATTTTTCTCATCTTGCATGGGAAGGACATTCGCAGCTTCCTGGATTTAGACTTGGGTCCTATGCACCTCCCACAGCGTTATTTTAGTGGAATGCTATTGGAATTTATAAACCTGCTTTCTTTCATAACCAAAACCTATCTTTAAGTATTATATAGATTGTGTCATGGATATGCAATTATTGACTTCCTGTTACTACAAGGGTCAGTTTGAAGCTGTCTTTGTGCTCAGATAAATCCTAAATAACCTGTAAGCAGCAGAAATTCCTGAATTAGGTTTTTCACGCTGTGGCCTTTACATTCTATATAAACACAGCTTAGTATTTTCTAATATTTTACAACTGCAGTTAAAGCACAACATAGAACTCTGTGAGCAAATAAAGCTAAACATAATAAATGTAGACATATCTACACCAAATTCTGTTTGTCAGGATCATGGTGACAGGAACAAGGAGTAATAGAGATCTTTAGTTAATCACACCAAAGGTATTAAAACAGAAGAAAATGTGTAATTTTGAGGTTCGAGTATATACATCACCTTTATCATAAATGTTACCAGATTAACATTTTTTTCTAATTGTGTTTTTTGGATGAGTGAACGAAATACTAAACCTGATGAGAAGTGCCCATGCCACTGTACAAGATAAAAATTGTGGGATTCTCCAGTCTTGTGGCCAAGACGAAGTGTCACAACCCATCAGTAGGGGGTGTAATGCTCCTTATAAATTCTCATCAGGCTAAACAAAGACACCAGACAATGTGGCACGAACTCTTATGTTTTTATTGTACAGTACACTTCAATAACTTCTCAACTCCCACTACCAACTCCTCAAGTTCAGTACTGAGTATGGAGCAGAATATGAGAGCTGTGTTTTGCTTAGGCAAAGCAAAGGAAGAAGACAAAAAATATCACCAGTCCTTAGATCCTGCACTGCTTCTGCCATGCAGATGGTCTGGAGTCGGCATTGCAAGAAAAAGAAAGTAAAAGAGAAAGAGAGGAGAGAGAGAAGAGAGGAAAAAGAGAGAGGGGGAGCCAAATCAACTCCATTTTATAGTTAACCTGGTGCATGCCTCTTATGTAAATTGGATGTTTTGCATGTTTTGTTCACACTGCACATCCAGCTCTTCTCCAGGAACTGAGCTGGGAGTCTCAAAGTGAAGCAGGAGGTTGCTCAGAATAGCGCTGCCCCGACTCAGTGTGACTCTCTCCTCTGATGACCCTTCCCATAACAATACTCATAATGTTTGAGACCTGTTGTGGAGAAGACATTTGGAGGGATCTGAAACAGACACAAGACTGCATTAATATTTAAGAAGTGTAGCCTGCCATAGGTTTGGTGTTTCAACTCAGTCCTGATTCTCTTATGCTTATGAGAATGAACATAATAAAAATACAACTTTGGTGATATTTTGTATTTGCATTTCATTCTCTGTATCTACCACATTATTTTACAGTAAGCAGTATCACGGACATTTTATATCAACAAGAAAACAAAATACTTTACTGTATATGAAATAATAAGCCTAAGACATTAATGGAAACAGCAGCAATTATAATGACTAAAACTGAACAAAGACCAACTAGAAAGAATCTTTTATAATTTAAAAAGAAGGTGAAAAGTGGATTATGTAAAAGCAGAAACTGAAAGAAAACCTCAATATATTTGCTCTAGTATTTTAATTTCACTATCCTAAACACACTTTCACAAGATCTATAGGTTTGCTTTCAAATAACAGACTCTCTTCAATTTTGATAATAGTTAACATCTGCTATGAATGTCCCTATTACTTTAGGTGAAATGAAAACAAATTCTTGAATTTTAAAGGAATGAGCAGACTGATCAAGTATTATATATACAGTGTGTTATTCAGAAGGGTCTGAGTTAAAGTAGGGGTACCAATTTTTCCATTTCATTAGTACAGTGTGAAGTAACTCATAAATAGACATTTTATGATGAAGGTATTGTATATCAATGAAACAGAATGTGTAAATGTCTTAAGCACTTGTCTTGAGACTCTGTCACTCTCAGGACAAGATGTTTCCTGGTGATCACAATCACTAGGGTAACAAAGATATAAGGCAATTATAAAGGAAGAAAAAAAAAAAAAGAAGGATAAAGTGTTGAGGAGCAACAATTTTTTTAATACTGGAGAGCAGTATACGTTGACCAAGGTATTTGGTTTTCCACCCAAAGGTTTATAGCATGAGACCTTTCCAAGGTGCTTTTACAATGTGGTGATGCTTCTTGACACAATGACTAAAGTTACAGTGTGCTATATTGGCTGTAAGTACACCTTTCAAAAAATTTAGAAGCAAATTTCACAGCCTTCAAATAAAAAATGGATAAATACTTTCATCTTTTAAATTGAGGTTTGGTGTACCAAAATAAATTATAAAAAATATGAAAATTTAACAAATAGTATCTAAATGTGAAATATTAATTTAGTTCTGAGCTCCCCACAGCACACAGAAATGTTGTATACCCTTGTGCTAATATTTCTAAGAAAATGATATCCCATGGAAGTGTAGTCACAGTCCAGACACAGCACTTCAAACAATGTTCTCAAGGGGAGAGCAGATGTATAAATTATCATATAATTTTATGTTTATTAACATATTGGAGGTTACATTTCCATATCTTTACTTCACGAGAATATTTAGCTCAATGGGCACATTTTGTAAAGAAGATAGAAGATGAAAGTTTTTGTTGTTTTGTTTTTTTCTCTTTTCTTTTCATCTAGTGGATAGCGTTTATCAGTAAGACTGTGTGTAGAAATGGAATGGTACCAGACTATATGTATGAAAATAATAATAATAATTAAAAAAAATATATCACTCTCCACAAAAAGAAACACAAAATCACTCTCAGAATTATATTTTATAAATATTTGTAATTATAAAAGAAACCCAAGACTTCCTGAATCCAGCAGAACACAAAAAATTCCCATCGCTTGGCTTATGCAAGACTTCTATATTCATAAGCCTTTACAAACAGAATGAAATGTTAATTTCAAATTGTTTTCTTTGTTAATGTAACTCTGACTACATAAATATCCTAATACAATAATTAACTATTAGCTACTAAAATTAATTTGATATGTATCAAAGTATCATATTAACATAAATACCTTTTGCTTTAATTGAGCTCATGAAAGCCAGTGCAAGATACAGATTAAATGAACAAAAACATACTCTAACAGCATTCCTGTTGAAAATCTATTAGCATTTTCTTTTGACCATTTAGGAGCATATTTTCCATCGCAATCATTCTAATTGCTTCAGAAATCTGAAAAGCTAGTTTAAAAAATCAATTTGGTAAGGTCCTGCAACCTGTGCAAAATTTTGTGCATCAAAAGAAAAGGAAATCTCATATTTATATGAAATCTCTATTTCATGGTATTTAGGACTTCACACATAGTTTTCAGTGTTTCACTGTCATTCATTGCAGTAGATGTTACTTTGATTGGTTCTAAACATTTTTTTGCTCTTTTTTCATGTTGTTTGGAACATATTGTTGTCAAGAATTGAAAAACAGATAGATAAATGTGCACCCACATCTTCATGACACTTTCCTTACAAGTATTTTTACCATTAAGTTTCTTCCTAGCATACAGCTTTCCAAACATAGCTGTAAAAGCATTCAACTGAAGGTGAAGCTAAAAAAACAGAAAATGGTGAAGACAGGTTGTCAAGGTAGTGCACACATACACAGCAAAATTGTAAAAAAATCTCACTTTAGAATTTTAAACAGCAGTAGGAAAGCTAGTACATGGTGTTCAGTAAAACTAACCAGGGCAAGGGACTGAAAATCATTAATACTTAAAATTGTTCTCAAGTTCAAACTCTAAAGGTTTTGGAAGCCAAAACTTAATAAGAAAGCAGTATCAGAAGACTGAGTACCCATTCCCTTCTAGAAGTTCCAAGTCCTGATAGGCTTCTGCCATTACTTGCTCCTGTCTTGCAAGACTGAAAAATTCATTTTAGTACAATACATTTTGAAAGTTGTCAAAAACGTTCCTGAAAACCACCTCTTTAAGACAAATAAGAAAAAGAAGGGAAAGAGTTTGATACTGGATCTTACAGAGAATTTAAGTCTTAAGAGAATCTCCTGTCAAGTATCTTTTGTCACTCTGCTATCTGGCATTTGTACAGACAAACACACTTAGACACATAGATATTCTTCTATCAAATTTTTGGTTATCTAGCTGCTCTAAAAATCTAGCTATATAAAAACATTGTCTTCTAGCTGGTCGAGAGAGACTAAACACAATGTTACTTTTATCTTCCTGCTTTTTCAGTTTCCAAAAATGCATTTTAATATGCAACCTGTAGAAGATTTTGGACAGAAATTGCTTAATTCAAATTGGTACAGTGAAGCCTTACTTATCAATTTTAGTTATGACACACATTCACAAGATATTTTATCAATAACAAAGTTAAGTACAGCAAATAACAATAGTCATAACTCACTATAAATTACCTAGAAATAAAATAAAGTTTGGTGCTAAAGGTCTTTCTGATTCTTTACTAGATAAATCTGGGCTTCGTTTTAGTGAGAGGTTACAAAAGAAAATACCTAAAAAAATTTAGCAGACTCGTATTGGTCCGGTATGGTTTGAGTTTACAAAGTGACCAACTGTGCACAGCTAGGCTAGAAATACATGAGCACATGTAACTTTTGGGGTTAAATATTTCATAACCTTAGAACACTGATCTTATTACAGTCCACCCAAAATGTATGAATTTGACCAATGGATCATGAAAGGGATTTTTTTGAAAGCTTCCTGAGGACTCAAAGTACACTTGGCCAAGTGATTCTCCCATAGTTTCCTATCAGTGCCAGAACTATTTCTCTGTGTGTCAGTGAAAGGGATAGGAAGTATTTTTGATCTTCAGAAAAACAGGAAAGGAGAAGAAAGCCTTTCAAGCCCTTTAAAAGTGTTACAGTTTAAAGCCTTTAGAAGTTAACAAATGTACATTAAGCAGAAAGTTCACTTGGTACTTTCTCATTATTCTTAAGTTCTCATTATTCTTAAGCCAAAGTACTTCTGTAGTGAAAGGTGTGTGGGTTACCTCCACTATATATTTAGCAGTTTCTTCTCCTTCCTTATGGTGCCTTCTCTACTCCAATGAGTCAGTCATGGAGGATGTCAATCAATATTTCCCTTAAATATATTTCTCATCTTTCAGTGCTTTACAAGCAGCTCAAATTTAATGAGTTGTACTCATCCAAATGGATGAAAGCAAAACATCTATTTTATTCTTATTTCAGAGCTTTTGTGTATTAATCCTGGATTCTACCAGCAACAACTTCATTCATAAAGCTTGAGTTCTTCCTCTCATTGTTGTCCCATGTTCTCTAGTGGGAGGTCTTACTTAATAAGTTCTGTCACTACTTTTCCAAATTATTTTTCTTTTCCTTTGTATTTGTGGGCTAGATTATTTTTACAGTAAATTTTTGCATATAAATACTTCAGCCAAGAAACTCTTTAAACTATTGATATCTATTTTCAGTAAGACTAGAAGAACACTGAGCGCCTGAGGTAAAAAATTAATTTTTTAGAAAAATTCTGTCACTCTTGCAGAAGAAAGGTAGTTTTAGAACTGTCAGCCCAATATTTATTTCTAGCAAAATAAGGCAAATTTTGACTCAGAACTCAAAGAAGAAAATACAAACAATTATTAATAAACTTGTGTTTGAAATAGTTCTAACCAAAATAAATATGATACTTTTGATGAAATTGCAAGTTTAAGTAAAATTGATGGAATTTTACTGTTTAAATTTTTTGACATAAGATGTCCATTTCAATTTAAGAAACAGAACTATTCTTAAGCAACAGTAGGTCAAAATTACACCTTTTCTGAATGCATATAGATTTCTTTTTGGGGTCTATATATAGACACACAGATATTGACAGAAATTATTAATGTGGCCCTAAATTATTTCACTTCTAAAATCTGGAAATCTTAAGTGATTTTTGGTGTTAAAATATGCCTATAAATCTAGGTTACACACTAAAACCTGATATCTCTATTCTTTATACACATCTCCGAAGAGAGGACTCACATGGAATATTAAAAAAAATCCTATTTCAAGATTCCATTTTGACTGCCTGTATCAGGCATTTCACTCCAGGTCTTCTAAAACACATATTATAGTATATTCCTGAAGAATCTTTTCTAAACAGTTTTGTTTGGTTGTTTGTTAGACTGAAACTCTCCTACTTTATATAGAGTAGAATTTCAGTATTTATTCAAGTTTTTTTCTTTTAATTTGGGAATTACCATATATATTTTTTACTACATATCTATCTATCTATATATATATATATTTAACTATGTATGTTATCATATATATATTTTTAGCCCGGAAATATTTTTAGTGTCTATACAAAATGTAATAATTCCCATTGCAAAGTCCCTAGATCACTGATAAGCCACAAGTGCTTTGATTCCACAAGTTTCTCCAAATATTCTCACCTGGAGAGGAAACCTTTCACTCTTTTCAGAGGAGTCTTCCCACAGTTCTCTCCTTGTATCAGGGGCCGTGTGGAGAAACATTATTATACTATCTCTGATCCTATTTTATCCCATCTTTAATGTACCTGGGATCCACTTGTAATGCCCTCCTACAGATTTCCAGCATCTGCCAACACTTGCAATCAGTCACCATAACAAGCCACTCTGATGTTTTATTTTAGCACCTTCCTAGGAATGTACACCGCGAGCTCCCAAGGCTCACTCCATCTGTCCAGAATCATAACTTTGTTTCTTTCTTCTTGAAAAGGTTTTTAATTTATTCATGGTCATTGATGGCTTATCAAAGTTTACAACACTTAGATATGAAAAAAGGGATTAGAACATTCATAAAGATTGTATCTTTATGAATGATGACAGAGAAATTTGAAAAATATATTTTAGTTTAATTTAAAAGAAAAAAAGTTACAGGCTCCAATGACTCAAAATTAGAAGTAGCAGCCTAATTCAGACTAGTATGCATTCTTACTAGTTAAATTAATTAACACATATTAATGAACTTCTTATGAAGAATCCCTCTTCAAATAAGATTTTGAAATTGTTTTTTCCCCCTAAAGTATTCTAATGAACTTCGATAACTTGTTGTATATAGTAAAATCGAGTTGTCCTGTTGAAAGGGTACTCCAAAATCAGATGGATGATGCAGTCTTGAAAAAATGTACTCTTAATTAAGTTGGTTTGTGTTCCATGTGTAGATTTTGGTAGGCCATCTTAAAAGCAAACCTTATTAAATAAAAGAAAAAAAACAACCAACCAAAAAGACCCCAACCAGCCAAAAAACAACAACAAAAGAAACAAAACCAAAGCACAAACAAAACTCCCCAACAACAAAAACAAATAACCATATATCATTTGTAATTTTACTACTGTGTATCGAACAGCCTGCATGAATCAAAAGCAGACTGAAACATAAAATAACATGAGCTAATTAATTTATATGATGCAGTGATTGTCAATGTCATGTGATTATGAGAAATGTGAGACAGATTGAGAAGTTTCTAGTTAATTAGAAACTTCCTTAGCCAGAAAGTACTTTCCCCACCACCACCCCCCGCCCCGAAACAGGGAACAGAATTCAACTAAAATAGAATTCCTTCAAACACATTTCAACTTTATTATATGTTTTATTATCTAGGACTTGATCTGGCAAATTCCTGAAGTAATGTTTTCTGCCAAATTGTCTCATCATCAAAAAGAACATGGGCCTGAGAACATGCTGTGATCATACTTGTTTCAGTGGCCTGAACCTGAGAATTGAAATCACAGCTTTAATTCATCCTGTGGCCTAGTAACTATGAATTCAAACGGGCTTGGATTCACAGTTATCAGCACACTGGACAGAAGATGACTAAAGTAGGTGATAATAGACACTTCAAGAAGTTGTTTCTGAAGTTTCAGTGTTTTTTGATTCCTACTTCACTGCTTTCTTTTAGACATCCTTAATGCTGATGTCTGTATCTGTCAGACATAAACTAGAAAATCTTTATTTCTTCATTGATAATAAAAGGTAGTCATTCAAATGTAAACATCTACATGGGTCTAGAGCTAGAGGTAGCATGGGTCTAGGCCTAGAGCTAGGTGATGTGAAATCCATCCCTAATTTCCAAGTAACAAGAGTCAGACATTTTTAATCCAATCTCCAGTACGTGAATCTCAGCTGAGTGTATCTCGTTGATTCCGCCAAACGACTGGCAACTGTTGATACATTGAATAACAGGAAACTAAGTTTCTTTACTAATGAAAAATAAACATTTTGTTTTCAAAGCATTCCATGTTAAAATTTTAGAAAGTCCTTTTTTAGCCCTCTGAGTACTTTTGACCTTTCTTATTAAATGATTTAGGGATCTGGAGTGTGAAAGTTGGTCCCATATTTAGAGTCATCAGACTCACACTGTGTAAGCCCATAAAGCTATTTCTTGGTTTCTCTTGTCAGTCACAACTGAATTTGTCCAACAGTCTATGTTCAAGAGGACCCATTTGCAATGTGGAGGAACATTCTTTCCAACATTCCATTCTTCTCTTTCCAAGAGAAAGCATGCCTTCTCTGTGATCCTCCAGTACAGACACATCTGTGAAATTCTGGATGATATATGGAAATTCCATGTAAAATCAGAGTCTTCAAAATAAAGGCTAGATTACTAAGTAACTTCAGAGTATGTAGGAAAAATGGTTTCAGTTCAGAGTGTTGGTTCTGTCAAAAAGCTAGATGCTCAGTTCATGACAATGTCTTGGCAGATCAATAACTATGAGACGTCTATTGAGGGGACTGTATTCTCTCAACAGAGACCAACATTCATAAAACACATAACAAACAAAGCTGCAAAAGCCAAATTGGCCTAGATTCTAGGTGTGGCAGACTTAAGCTATGTCTTCAGATTCACCTATGTCAAAACTAGAGGGTAGATAAAAAAGATGAAAGCTTTTCTATCCAAAGGGCTATTAATCAGAAAATCTGACCACATTCTGTTTTGTTTCCAAAAATGCACATTTACCTCTCTTTCCAGGAGAGTTACGAATGAGGCTACATGGCTGTTTAGGCAGAAGTACAAAGGAGAAAGAAACTTTGTCTGAAAAAAATGCATGTGAAGTCCTTGAGTCAATGTTTAGACTATAAGGTGTAAAGGAATTTTGTATTCCAGTCCCTGCTCTTTGCACATTTTATGTAATTTTTGTTTGAAGAATAAAGAAATGATGGGATTCCGATTCATAAACATAGCTAACGTAATTTTGTAACTATGAGATGGACTAGATGTTCTTTGTGGGTCCCTTCCAACACAGCATGTTCTGTGATTCTGTGAATTGACTCAGTCACTGAGGCTCCAGCAGCCATGAGTAGTGGGGAGTCCAGAGGGTAAGAGTCAGCTATGCAGTGGGGTTCCTGAGACCAGCAACACCGAAGTAGCAGCCCGGAGGCCCTTGGCAGTCAATCAGAAGAGGAGAGGGTGGTGTTGGGACTGACTGAGAGGCATCTAAACGGCTCCAGGGAGCTCAGGCAGCCCAAAGTGCAGCAAACAGGAGCAAGCAAACAGGGGCAAGGCATAGCAGTGAGGGCATGGCATAGCAGTTTGCATGCCAGTTTGCACAGGCAGGGTGAACAGGAAGGGATCCTCTCTGACTATCCAGGAGCAGGGGACTTTCATAGGTCAAATGAAGAACGTAATTGGGAAACAATTGGTGAGTGTTCTCTCAGAACAGCACAAGGTGCAGAGAGTCCAGGGGGAGGGAAGGGGGGAGGAGCCAGGATCCCCCTCCCAGTACTGCTACCAGCGCAGCAAGCGGTGGCTGGGCACCCAAGGAGACAGAGGACAAAGGTGTAGCAGGAAAAAAAATGAGCACCAGGAATCCTCTCTCTCACCACCTCCCAAGCCAGGGAAAAAGTGAGGTCCTTCCTCCCAAAAAAGAAAAAAAAACTCCCCCAATCCTCTCCCCAGCCATCTGATTGAAATGCAAAGTTTTTAGCTATCCCTCTGTTTAGGCTCTAGACAGTTAGCTGGCTCCGGGAGCAGGTATTGAGTGAGGTGGGCTTCTACAAGCTTCTAAATCCCAAACCACTGTGTTGTTAAAGGACAAAGAAAAAAAAAAAAAAAGAAAGATTTTGAAACTATGACAGAAGTTTACAAGGAGTCACATGAAAAAGATGAAGGGTAATGAGTACAAGTTACCTCTGGGAAGCTTTGGACTGGACACAGAAGAGGAAAAATTTTTGCAATGAGAACAATCAGCCATTGAAATGACCCCCTCAGGAAAGTGGTGAATTCCCCAGTGTTGGAAACTTTTTAAGACTCAGCTGGACAGTGTGCTGGGCCATCTTGTCTAGATTATGCTTCTGTCAAGAAAGGTTGCACTAGATGATCCTTGAGGTTGCTTTCAGCCTGGTACTGTATCATTTATCATTCTATGATTTGTTGCTACTAACTGGAAGTTGGCTTTATACAAGAATATCCTGACACTTTAAATCATGAGTCATCTGCTTTTTCTGGCCAGAGAGAGTGTTCTTGCCATAGACTCACATCATTTCACTGTGCTGAATCTGTAAAGTGTGGATGCCAGCTTTATAGAGGGAAAAATATTCTCTGAACATTCTTACAGAGCTTAGCTGAGTTTTCAACAACAATAAAATGTAGTAGTATCAGATCTGTGTTATAAATTACAGTTTTGCCTCAGTCTTTTATTCCTGAATTAAAGTAGTTCAGAAGATCTGAATAGAAACAATACAACCTTATCCATAACCAATTCTAATAGTCATGGTAATAAAATAAAATTATTGTTCAGTACCACTTTGTGTGCTTCTTGCAAAAACTCTTACAGCTTGAGTCGTAAATTTATTATAAAATAGGCTTAAAATTTACTGTTAAAAAAGAGGATAAGATTCACCTCGTTATTGTCCCCCTCTTCCTTTTCTCTCTTCATAACAATTATATCTATCAGTCTTCCATACAGACATACTAACTCTAATTGTAAGCTTTCTGGTTCTCTTTTTTGACCTCTTTTGCTTGTGGCACGTGCCTGAGAATGCTTCCTCAGGAGTAAAAGACAGCTTTCTTACAAGACCAAGCAGTTAGCTGGGGAAAAGTGTATTAGTAAAATGGCTGCAGTATGCCAAGCAGGAGAAAGCAAGAGAGAATGAGGAAAGCTTTGCTTGCTCTGCAATTCTTTAGAAGATGCTGAATTCTGTCTACCCCCTCTCTGGGGTGTTAAAACAACTTCATAATGGCTAAAGAGGTAGTTCCAGTTAATTAGGCCCTGCAGATCAGAAGGTAAGTTTTTACAACTCTTTCAAAAACCCCTTAGCTTCTCCCCAGATGAGACAAAAACTTCTGTTGTCTTTCCATTCCCTTTTCTTTACAGTTCCTGTGAGAAGTCACCAATTTGTTATGTGACTCAGCTTCAGCCTGAAGAGAAGAGCATACTTTTCTAGCTTCTAATAGCTCACATATTCTGTTCCAAAGGAAAAAAATTCCTACCTCCCACCCCACGTAAGAAAAGTATGCACTTTTTCCACACAGCATGTGGTAATTTGGCTAAGATAGAGTTAAATTTCCTCACAACAGCTAGTATGGGGATATATTTTTTATTTCTGCTGAATACAGGATTGATGTTTCTGTTATTCTGAACAGTTCTTGCACAGAGACAAGGCTTTTTATGCTTTTCATACTACCATGCTGGCAAGAAAATTGGGGGTGCATGTGAAGCTGGGAGGAGACACAGCTGGGACAGGTGACTCCAAGTAACCCAGCGGATATTCCATACCATATGATATCATGCTCAGTATATACAGTGGAGAAGGAACAAGAGGGGATGGTTGGAGTGATGACATTTGTCTTCCCGGGTAACCATTATGTGTGGTGGGGCCCTGCTCTCTTGGGGATTACAGAACACCTGTCTGTTCATGGGAAGCAGTGAATTAATTCCTTGTTTTGCATTGCTTGTAGGCGCAGCTTCTGCTTTCGTTACTAAACTGTCTTTACCTCAACCCATGAGTTTTGTGGCTTTTACCCTTCCTATTCTCTTTCTGATCCTGTTAGTAGGGGACCCAGCAAGTGGCTGCATGGGGCTTGGTTGCTGGCTGGGGTGAAACCATGACAAAGCACAAGATAATCATTCTGAGACATGCTGAAATGCCATGAAATCTTACAGTCTGTGATCCCTTCTGTACCACCCCACACAATGCACTTACTAAGAAAGCACAGGGTCATGGAGAACAGTGAAAGATTTGCATATAAATCAGAAATATATCAAAACTGTATAAAAAATTAAAAACTTCATTTACTGAGAAAGCCAAAGTCACCTAGAACTTAGTGAGATAAACATGATGGGAAAGGATCTAGAACTGAATGAAAGAAAGAAGACATCAGAGGAGATTTCAGGTGGTGTGAAATCTTCCAACATTAAAAACTGCAGTGAGTGGGTGAACAGGCAGAACAGGATCCCTTAGTGAACAGCAATAGAAAGACTTGCCAAAACTGACTTACTTTTGTTTCCCTCAGGACAAAGTAGATTTCTCTGAAGGACCAATGGAGTGAAGCTCTGAAGAGAATGCACAGAGAATGCACTACTGGTTACTGTGAATAGGAATACCCAGGCTACCAGTGGGCTGCTAAACTTTTTCGTTTGTGAACCTTCCAACCACAGCATTAAGTGACGGCAGAATACTAGAGATTCAATTGACACATGTTTTGGGTAAAAACTGGTGTCAAAGTGAGATGGAAAAAAGAAAATGTGTGCTCAGATATTAATGTCAGTTTTTTCTTTTTGGGATATTTCCTGAATGGACAGACTATGAAGAATTTCCTGCTCTTTCAACAGCCCACGTGTATTGAATGAGATCTTAACTATAAAAGAGCTCTTTTGTCAATATTTGCCTGGATTCTCCTTCATGATATGCTAGTGATGATATTCATCATAAGATCATTGAATAATTTACGTTGTAAGGGAACTCCAGAGTTCATATACTCATCATCTTGCTGCAGTACCAAGCAAATAACTTTATTCAAATTCTCTTCAAAAGTTCCCTGGAATTTCAAACTAAAACACTAACACTCAAAGTCTGCTGGTATTAACATTCTTATTTGAGATTGTTTTCTCTAAATTTTGTAGAAAGCTACAATAATGTTCTGAAGCTGAAGAGTATCTGTTTATTTTACTGCCTAACCCTTGCATTGGTGCTATTGAACTATTGACAGTATGCCCGAATTCTCAGAGACTGTGTACTCTTTCTGATTAATGCTATTACTGGCATTCTTCAGTCCTGCACAGTAATATATTAAAAGGAAAGATTAAAGATTTTTTTTTCCCCCTAAAACAAAACATAAAAATATAGAGATGTTGCAGTGGGTTGGTCCTGGCTGGATGCCAGACACCCACCAAAGCTGCTCTGTCACTCCTATCCACATGTAGAGAGGGGCAAGAAAATATAACTAAAGGTTCACGAGTTGAGATGAGAACCAGGGTTTAGTGCACCCAGTTTTTAATCATAATGATATTTAGAAAGGATGTTCTCCCCTTGTGTTCTTAACGTTAATGTAATATTACTATTCTTCATTACTGAGAACGAGTGGCATTGAACTAATCACTTGTGCATTGATTACAAAACATTCTGTTCATTCCTCATTAACTTCTCTAAACCACTGTGAAATATTGAGCTGACCTGACATATTTTTATTGTCCCCTTTTTGGCTTATCAAGCACTTAATCACTATAGTTCCATAGAAATTTCTTATAAATTTGTCAGTGTGTATTTTTATTTTCACATTGTTTTATCAAAGCCATGAATATTTGAAATGCTCACATGCAGGTCAAACAGAATAGATTTTTTTTTTTCAGAAATAAGAGTTGCAATATGGAGCAAACTACAATGACATTAAATTAGAAGAACACAGAAACAGAAGGTTCAGAAAGAAGCTCCTCTTTCTTTTAGATAAGGAAAATATTGACCATGATGGCACTGACAATATTCCAAGGGTTATATATGTTGCTTGGGTATAATTAAATAAATCATAGTTAATTAGGGCTAACCATAGAAAGCTAACCCAGAAGACTTAATAAGGCTCAATTCATAGTGTTTGATTTACTCTCCTTAGTGTGCTCTTCTTTTCCTACCTTCTAGTTAGAGTTCATTTCACCAAAATTTATTGCCTACATCTGAACCAGACACTTTGTTTATAGTCAATTGTGGTGGATTGACCCTGGTTGGATGCCAGGTACCCAGCAAAGCTGTTCTATCACTCCCATCTGCAACTGGACAGGGGAGAAAAAGTATAAAAATCAGTTAATGAGTTGAGATAAAGACTAGGAGAGATCACTCGCTGAATACTGTCATGGGCAAAACAGACTCAATTTGGCAATATTAACTGAATTTATTGCTAACAAAATCAGAGCACAATAATGAGAAGCAAGATAAACCTTACAAATACCTTCCTCTCACCCCTCCCTCCTTCCTGAGTGCAACCTTATCCCCTTCAATGATACAGGGAGATGGGAAATGGAGGTTACAGTCAGTTCGTCACATGTTGTTCCAACCACTACTCAGGGAGAAGAGCTCTTTTCCTGTTCAAGCATGGGGTGTCTCCCATGGTGTCTCCCACCCACTTCCTGTCACCTTGCTCTTTCTGTCCCCTTCATCTTTTATTGCTGAACGCACCATAATTTGGTATATGACAGCCCTTTGGTAAAATTAGGTCAGCTGTCCCAGCTGTGTCCCCTCCCAGCTGCTTTCCCACTGATGAGGAAGTGTGAGGAGCAGAAAAGGCCCTTGATGCCATGTAAGGACTGCTCAGCAACAGCTAAAACACTGGTGTATTATTGACACTGTTTTCATCACAAAACCAAAACACACATTGCTATACAAGCTGCTAAGACAAAAATTACTTTTTTTTCCAGCTAAAACCAATACACTACCGCAGATGTAAATGTATACTCTGCATCTGTCTACACTTGGTGAAAAATCCTACTTGTATCTGAATGAATTTCCAACTTTATTTCATCACTGAAAAGTTTTTTCTTCATAGTTTTAAATTTTTGAAAACATTTCTTTATATTTCTATTCAATTTGCTTGAAAAGTTACATTTCTACATGTATTTAACTATCTATTATTGTACAAAATATACATGAATAATGCCATCTGTAGGATTGTTATCTATATCTTCCTTTTTCATGTTGCCTTAGCTTCTCCAAAATAAAATAACTTTCTGGAAATAATTGAATTATAGTGAGGGATGCTGCTTTCTGCCTCAAGATATGCTACTGCACTCCTACAGATTGTTTATATTCAGCTATCTTGATTCAGCTGAGAACATGACACAAAAATATATTTAGTAGCAGTGATGAATGATTACAGGCAAGAAATATGTAAGGTTCTCTCCTTGCATATCAGCTGCACATGATATTGCTGATCATGACATTATCCTGACATGCAGGAAGACATACCAGGAGAATATACCAGTCTCCATTTTCCTGGATTATTCTTGGCTGAAGAGATAGGAGACATTTCTACTATGGGACCTTCCTTTTGGTACTCATTAAAAATCCATTTTTTCTCTATACAAAGAAAAAACTTATTTTTCTTTAAGATGCAAAATGTTTAAATAGTTACATCATTATGACATTTGAAAAAAAATGAAAAGAAATAACATTGTAGGTTTCCATACTTAATTCAAGAGAATATGAATTAACTAGGCAACAGTAAAAATAACTTCCAGCTTTGGTAGTTTAGCAGAAAGCCTCACACAATAAATTTTATCTGCAATTTGAGTATATTTCTGAATTCCATACTAGTACATAAAATGAGGTAACACAGTAACAGCTGAGAAATGTTTTATATAATCTGGCTGGATAAACAGATTCAGTTGCATCCCAATGCATGATGACTACCATTTGTCATAGTCACCTCTTTATGGCCTTAGCCTTCTGGAAAATTTAATTCATTTCTAATGCTCTGTGCATAACCTGACAACCATGAATATAATAGGCATTTGTTCTTTGCCTGAAACAGTCAGGTCACACTGTACAAGTGTTCATGATGCACATTCAGTGTTACTGAGCAGAGAGCATTGCAGTCACACTGATGTCAGATAGGAGGTTGAGGTCATACAAGACAGGTAACTGGGATCAGTGCATGATGGACATCCGTTTCTACAGAAGCTAAGGATCAGCACAAACTATGACACTTCTGAGTCTTAATATGAGCACAATTTGACCTTGCTTTCTTTAAGAGAGCAAAACAAAGCAGGTAGGCTACAAAAACCAAAACCAAGTGTACAAATAGGTCCACTCAATCCCTGTTTGTTATGTAAACATACCCATAGCAAAAGAATAAGAAAGAGAAAAGGAAAATCCAAAATTCACTGACTGTGCATTCAAATCAGTCAGGAGTTTAGATAAATTTTTAATGCAAAAACTACACAGATATTTTTAAATTTTGGAAATAACAAAGAACTGCCAGTAAGAACAAAACTTTATTCAGTTACAAAGGGCAAAAGTTGCAGCGAGTATTTTCTTTGTGAGAAAAATCAAAAGAAGAGACAGAATTAAAGGAGCAGATGGGAGAAAGAGCCTGTTTTAGGTATACTGAGAGCATTCACCAAGTTCCAGGATGGAATAAGTCCCTATATCCTCAAGAAGCTTCCATAAATTTAAAATCTTATTTATTCCCTTCCTTAAGAAGAAAAAAAAAAAATTAGAAGATAGCAGGGATACAGCCATGCACACTGTTCTTTCTTTTAAGTACTTAAATACAATTTGGATTAAAGAAACAGAAACTGTTTAAGTATAATCCTATTGTAAGAATTTCCACACTTTTTGTAGTCAATCCTCAAAGCAGATAGCACTTTTTCAAAAACACCTTATGACCCTACCTTAATGTGGACCAAAGATCATATAATTTGTAAATGTGAATTGTAGCTTTTTCTGTAAATAGACTCATGCAACTCCAAGTGTCTTCAGTTGGAATACAAGCGAAGGAACGAACTCTTTCTTCTCTGAAAGTGACAGGACTGTTAATTTGTGTTTTCTAATTAGAATGTAGGCTACTCCCTGCTCTTGTTTCAAGAAATTTCTCCTTAGGTGTCACTTAAGGGACAGCAGGTAAAAATTCCACTGTGGTGCTGTGTAGGTGCAAAGGTTTTGGTATCTGGGGAGAGTTGCAGGGTTGGCTTCTGTGAGGAGCTACTGGGGCTGCCCCACCCCAAATACAGACATTTCTAGCTGACTTCAACAGACGCACCATAGGGTATGGCTTAGCCCACCTGCCACGATGGTGACACCTCTAAGAGAGTATAGTTAAGAAAGGGTAAAAATTTCACAAAAATGAAGGAGATTTTCTGTTATTTTTACATTTTATGAGGAATAGCAATATTTCTAGGCCTCAAAACATAGATGCAATAGAAACATGGATTTGAGGTAATGATAGAATTACAGCAGTTAGGAGTCTGCCAATATGCTTCTGCTTTAACAATGAATAAACAGTTACACAGATGGTCACTTGACTGGAATAAGAAGACTAAGACTTAAAATCCCTTAAAAACTGCTCTACCAATTGAACTGCCCCCTTTTTCCACTTTATATATTGAGTGATTGGATACCTAACTCACAATTAATTGCCCATACTGCTCACACTTAAGGTGTTTAAATCTGGAACTGAATCCAAGTGGCACTTATCAAACATAGGTTTATTCCAAGGTTTTAAAATCAACTTAATTGCAGGACACAAAGGATTTCTGTATAAAACAAAACAAAGCAAAACAAAACCCCAGAACTGCAGAAGCAGATGCATATCCTACTGAGTTTATTCATGACAGTGAACAGAGTGGACCAATAAACATACATAGGATGACACAAAAATGTCTGCGCAAACACACATATTTCCAGGAAAAGTAAAAAAGACATGTGAGATAACCCCTTCATACTCAGTAAAATCACACATTTCATTAACTTTTTAAAAATTAGTGGCTTGGTTTAGCTTTCCTTTTATATATGTATAAAGCTGATAATTGAGTAATTTCAAAGTCTGGATACTACTTCAAAATGGGAGCAGACAATAACTTCGTCAGTAACAGAAGAATATCTTTCTTTTTATTTTGCATCTAAAGTTGATACTTTTCAGCACATTATTTCTCAAGACTGAACTTTTTTAATCTTAATGATGTTCAACTTGTAATGAATTTTTAGAGCAAGAGATCAGCCCATTTTATTAACCTAGTATACTTTAGCCAGACTACAAAAAGAACAGGGAAGGAATTATGGAAGACTGTACAATATTTTAATGACTCATAAAATTGTGGTTGTAGACTGACATATCTATAATTACGAAAACTAACTCTTCATATTCAATGCAGACATTACAGGAAAATTCCATTAAGCAACCTACAATATAATGCAATATTTATATGCTCACACACACAAAAGGAAAAAACAACTTGACAAGATGCATTTGCATTTTGGCTTCTGTTCTCTTCTCAGAATGAAATACAGGTCATAAAGAAGAAAATCACAAATCAAGTACCCAGATTCTATACCACCTCATGTGATTGCTAGGGATGTGGAAAAGGGACGCTCTTCCAGGAAGGCTGGGTTCCATCCAGTCAAGAAAACATGACAGAGGGAGTCATCTGATGTAGCCTACTGTCAGGGACTTTTTATTTGTCTGAATAATTTCTTTTCTTATACCTTCTGCTATTAATATTTTTTGCTGTTACTGTTTGTTTTCTTATTTCCTTATTGTTTCCAGTAATTTTTTCTTATCTCAAGCCATTATTTTCATCTTTTCTCCTCCACTTGCGGGGTGGGGAGTAGTGCATGGTTTTAGTGGGAGTACTAAATTGGAGAATACCATTCAACCATGACAGCCTTATTTGGTACCCAATATGGAGTACATAGGGTTGAGATAATAAAAGTTATGTCCAGAGTGGTATGGAAAGAAATTTTATCTAAGCATTTGTTGTATTAGGCATGGAGCCACTGGTCACAATGTTTCTTGGGCTCTTCAAGTAATTGTGGTACCTCACCCTGTATGTGCTTCTCATGCTGTTCTTTTTCAGAGCAGAGAGAGGGATCAGGATTGCTTTGTTGCTGTACTTTGTGATATCAGTTTATGACATGATAACATCAAGAATAATGAGGGTCATTGGGATGTGTGTTTACGGCAGTCGAGGGGAACACTCCCCCTTGTCCCCTCACCTCCATGCAGTCCCCAAAATGCCCCAGGAAGGAGACACACAGAGACCACTGGAGAGGAGAAGCAGAGAGAGTTTATTCAACATGGTCTGGGGTATTTAAGGATTTTACAACCAATGGGGAAAGGGTTAACTAAGGGTCAATGGGGGGATTTCACATAGTCTTCCAAGGACAAATTCTTGCATACTAAGTTAGGGAGATAAGGATTCTCCCAAGGGGTTTTGGGAAGAAGAAAGGTGATTCAGGGAAAAAAGACAGGGAATCTATTTTATATTGCACTGAAAACTTCATTTTTTGGCTGGCTTCACAAATCTTCTTCACAAATCCATTTCTGGCATGACTTCTTCCATTCCTGATACTGTAAGTCTACTCCCACATGTATTCAGTGTTGCTTTCCTACCCTTACCTCCTGCACTACATTTGGGAGTCCAATAATAACCGTACCCAGTCTGTGGGGGAACAGGGAAGGATGATTTTATCTGGCTTTTCACTGCCTTTTCCTCTTTCAGACCTGTTACAACAGCCTTTGAGGATTTTCAATTTCCTTTGGATGTTAAGGGAAGCATGCTCTTGTTATCATGTCTACTATGTCTCCTCAGCATGATCTACACCATTTTTAGAATCAGGACAGAGATTTTTAGCAAGGTAATTCAGAGATCAGCTCAGAGGGGGAATAGTCATGAGAGTCATAAAATGTGGGAGAAAATAGACAGTTTTTTGAGAAATTCTCTGCTCCAATGGTTTCAGAGTTCATCCCTGAACATTCACAAGCCCCTGATAAAGTGACAGAATTTTTGCAAGAAGAATGCTGTAGCAGCTCCAGAGATGACCAACTTATTGCAGTGTGCTGGGTCTTGGCTACTATTTATTAGACACTGATCATTATTAGAGAGCACTCTAAGGGGGCAGAGGAGGAAAACAGACCAATAGGCACTGTGTCCACTCCAACTGCAGCTGAACCAGAGGAACAACCTGTGCTGGTAGCAGTTGCCCATATACAGAAGAAATACAAGGCAAAACCAGCTCATCTAGTGAAGAATGAAGAGAAAGCAGGGGCCTCACAATAGGAGAAAGTGACAGAGCGAGAGAATCACCCGATCCCTATCCCTGAGTGAGCTGCGAGATGTGCAAAAAATTTCATCTGCCAGTAGGCTGAGCCCCTGGTGACCTGGCTGATCTGGTGCTGCGAGATTGAGGCTCATGATGTGAAACTTGGTTGTGGTGAAGCCAAGCAACTGAGATCCCTGTCCCAGGGTGTGGGCATTGACAAGAGAATTGGGAAGACAACAGAAACTCTCAGGCTCTGGAAGAAACTCCTGTCAAGTGTGAGGGAAAGGTATTCTCTCAAGGATGATCTAGTAGTTGCCCCAGTATGTGAAGAAAGGTATCCAGTATCTGAGAGAATTAGCTGTACTGAAGATACTCTATAGGGATTCAAACAGTGAGCAGTCCTACAGATCCTAATGAGGTCTAGTGTACACAATCCATGTGGTGGAAGATTGTATGGAGCAAGCCATCATTGTATGCCATCTCATTGACATTGAAGTCAATGAAAGATGGAGAACAAGCAGTGTTTCAGGTGACTACTCAACTCCAGCAATATCAAGGCCATCTTTTTTCATCCCTACTGACCTGCGTCTCAGCTGTGAAAGGACTGCCCAAAACTGCAGACAGATTCAAAATGCTCAAGCAAGTTAGAGAGGAAATGTCCCAAGCTCCACCAGTATGGATCAGAGTCTCTGCTATTAGAAGCAAATGCCTCCCTGTTCCAGAGAGAGGGTACACACCAGAGGTGTGCTTTTACCTGCATGACCACAGAGAGGAAGTGGAATGGAAAACACACCACTGCCCTAGCAGCACAGCTAAGTGAGTTGAGAGGAAGAACAACCATTGCAGAAAATTCTTTAAGGATAAATACCACTTCACTTCCCAGTGGGCAAGTCCTCAGACATGAGGACTGATGTTACTTATGATCTTCTTGAAGGGACTTGCAGTTCATATTTAAAAGAAGTCAACAATGAATACTATGACCAGAACTAGAGGGGCTCTGCCTCCAGCCAGGAGAGGGAAAGGGACAATCAGACTGTGTGGATCCTATGGTTTGGCACATCAGCCCTACAAGAATATAAAGCTTTAGTTGGCACCAGCACACGATATACCCTGAGGTCATCGAGATATGTGGGGACAGAATCCATCTCTATTTCTGGGCTGATAAGGGGATCCAAACAGTTGACTGTACTGGAAGCTGAAGTAAGTCTGACTGGGAATCAATGGCAAAAACACCCCATTGTGACTGGCCCAGAAGCCCTGTGCATTCTTGGTATAGGTTACCTTAGGAGAGAGCATTTCAGGGACCCCAAAGGACATCACTTAGCTTTTGGGATAAGCTGCTGTGGAGACAGAGGAAATTAAGCAGCTGAATACCTTGCTTCATCTCTCAGAGGATCCTTCTGCTGTAGGATTGGTGAGGGTTGATGAACAACAGGTATGGATCACTACCACAGCAGTGCACTGTCAACAATACTGCACCAACTGGGACTCTGTGACCCCCATACTTGAGATGATTCATGAACTGGAGAGCCAGGAAGTGATCAGCAAGACTCACTCACCCTTTCATGGTCCTCTATGACCAGTGTGTGAGTCCAATGAAGAGCAGAATTTTGCCTGTACCAAGCTGCCAAGGCACTTCTCCAACCTCCATGCTATAAAACACTTTTTTTTACAATTTAAAAATATCTGATTTACAAGACTGATGAGACATTCAAGTTTCATGGAGTTTCTGGAACACCTGATGTATATATAGTGTAGCAAATTCCAGAGTAAAGACAGTTACTTGGCACATAACTTTTGTAAAGTCTCTCTCTTCTGAAGCTTGAAGGGTGCTACGTTGCTTTGCAGATTACATCTATTAGTGAAATGCTACTTTTGTAAGATAATAGGTGGAGTTTTCTTAACCATTTCTGTTTCATGTATGTAATTACTGTTTTCCGTGTAATGCTAATGGGTCAGATCTTCTTCCCTAAAAAAAGTTGGGAATATGCATTAAACTATGACTGCAATGGTAAATAAAAAGGCCAGAGATCTGCTCCAAGGCCATGTGACACTGATTGCTCTATGTTTGTGCTATTTGGGACTAGTCCCACCTATAGCAGACAATTTTTGGAAGAAGGTAGCTGTAGTAGTTCAGAACAAAGTTAGTGAGCTTGTTTGAGTTAGACAGCATGAACTATCAGGGGTCCTCTATTTGAGTGCTTTCGTTCAGGCTGAAAAACACAAGGAAAGCAGGATACATTTAATTAAGAGACATTTTATAATTAGCATTGAGTTTTTTAATTTTCTTTTTTAGAGAACAAACATATCAACTTCCCTTGGTAAAAATGAGTGTTAAAATACCCATCAAGAAGAATATGGAATCAGTCTCCACTAAGTTTCACAAGAATAAGAGGAAAAATTATATTTGTAGTAACGATCCACAAGTAGCTCTCAAACCCCTTTTCCCACCCAATCAAAAACCCCCAGTGTTTGTTGCATCTCCAAAATTGCACTATTACTACAAATGAATGAACACAAAAAAGGATTAAGTGTAAAACTGAATATTTCTCCCACTATTACACATACATACCTGCTCTGTTGGCATTGCATAGTTTCATCATAAGTTATCTTCTGAAGTGCTCTAGCGAAGCTTTAGAAAAATTCTCTCATCCAAAGACAATTTATTCACTGACATGTATAATGTATTTCTGTGTTAGACTTGTAGTAAAGACAGAGATATGCCACAGTTTGTAAGTACTTCTGGCAATTTCTCAAAGCTGCTTTATTGTTACTGAACACTGTGAAATGCTTTTGCATCATGTTCCTGTGTTCTGGTTTTCCATTTCACTCAAGTTTCATTTGCTGATACACTTGAAAAGTCAAGCTATACTCTTGGTACACATTCATTTCTAGTACTTTAGAATAATAGTGTATATCATACTAGGAGATCAAAGAATTATTATGAGGAAAATAAAAGGAACGTACCTCCTCCACAGTTCTTAATTTATTATTTTCATAATTGTCCAGAGTACATTGTCTCACATTACTAGAAGAAAAAAAGCACAAAATCTTATTTTAATTCCAGAAATTACTATGAAATATTCAAATTTCTACTTGTAATAAGCCTTGTTGTTCAACTATCAGAAATTACATTGTTTTATCTTATAAAATCTAATGATAGCAAGTTTAAGGCCACAGAATTGACACCAATAAAATGACACAATATAAAAGAACCTATTGATATTTCAAAACTGTATCCAATCTATCTTGATCTTATAGACCATTTGTTGCTGACATTTGGACAATCAAGTTAATTTTCTAACAGTCGTGAAAGAGAATGAAGAATCATATGATTCTCCTTGGACTGTATGAGTCTGTAAGGTGTAACTTCCTCAGAAATTCCCCCTCTATTTAGTTATTTGTTTAGTCAAACTAACAGTAATTATCACTTCAGTCTGAGATTCCTACCTATCCACAGGGAGATGTAACAACAAGCACTGCCTTAAAGAGGTGACTTGTACAGTAAGAGATGATCATAAAAAAGTTTAGGGATGGTTATTTTCTATGAAACAGTAGATAAATTATCTATATAATCAGGTAAAATGAAGATGATTTTTTTTTTTGAGTCTCAGCACTTAAATATATAACAGGGTAAAAAAACCTAAGAAATAAAAATTATATTCTTATCTGTTTAGGCAGCAAGATCAAGATGAGCAGGAATGTAATCTTAAATACTTGCAGCAATAAAAGCATGTTTATCTCACTGTAAAAATGTAAGACCTTGTCACCATTTTCTTCCCTCACTGACAGTCAAAACCATTAGATTTTATCACACAATGGTGGACGATTAAAGTTCTGAATTTGAAAGGTTCTTTTTAAACCTGTCTGAAATGGAACATTACTTTTTAAACAACCCTTAAAAATCTTTATGTAAAAATATGCAGCATGAATTTCTACAACTCTGGAAATTTACAAATTTTCAGTCACAAATGAAAAACTGTCCAGTGTTTGCAGAGTCTTGTGCTAGTCTTCAGTAATCACCAGCACTGTAAAGGGTTCAATCTTATTTATATGGATGTCTAAGAAAATGCTGCCTAAGCTGCATGTTATTGAAAATGCTGTGTCCAGAATTTTAAATCACTCCAAGCAATTCAGCATGTCACTATAGTCTTGAGGGAGAGTCACAGTGCAACTGCTTGTCAAATATCAGATTTACTTTAAAATTGCTTTAATGACTTCTATGACAATACACAGTTTTAGATTTACAACTAGGGCACAGCAGTGGTAGTGGAGGAGGGGAAAGTGAGGCAGTAAAACATATGCTGTAGCAGAAATAGACCAGTCTAATAATGAAGCTTGAGTCCTACATCATCTGTACAGCAAAATTAAAACCAGATTTTTTGAAGAGATATTCATAGCCTTAATCTTTTTATATAGCTGAACCATGAAAAGGATTCTGTGTGAGGAATCCTTAATGGAGTTTCTGAGTATGGTTGTAAGCAATAAGAGGTGCCTTTGGTTGTATATCCCAGAATACTTTACTTCTTTACTAGGAAGCACTTCAAGGAACAGCTATGTTTTCTGAAGAAACAGGCAAATATAAGAAATGGACAAATATAACGAAATAGATAAACATGTAAACGACTGAGCTATCTTCTCAACAGCATATATACGTATGTGTACATACATATATATGAACATACATATGTGGGAACAAATATACATATACATATATATATATATATCATACAGCATGTACAGAAAACACTCTATAGAGATGTTGCATTTATTGCAGGTTTTATTGCTTTTACAGTGTCAGTTCTTCCTTAGAGTTTTTACTTTTTTTGTCTTTTATTCTCTGTTCCTCTTTCCAATGAGTTATACAATTCCAATGAGGTATACAGTTATGATACTGTATACCTTCTGTACATTGTTATCTGTGTTTTTCTTGATGTGCAGACACTGGTCCTCTTTCAATGAAGTCAATGTTATCTTGTCCATCTGCATTTGTTTTGTGTTCTTCTTTTCTATGGTTTGGCTTAAAAGCCCCACAAAGTGGTAGTGATTCTACTCTGGGAAAAAAAAAAATCATAACTTTAGACAAGATCTTTAAAAATACCGTAGTCGTATACCAACACTAAATTGTTTTGACATTTGAACAAAATGGACTCCATGAAGTAAGGGTTTGTTCCCCCAGTACTGATAACTGAGGACCAGAAATAAATTTCTTTGTATCTATTTTAAAATTTCAAGATTAAAAAGATTTTAGTTTATTTAAAAATGCAATTGAATATCTCTATTGCATTTTCTGAAAGGAGGTACAGCTAAATCATGCCTTGAAAGGCAGCAGGTTTTCTGACAGCTGTAGGACTTTCTTCCATTCTGGACTCATTAATCCCTTGACTTCCTTACTTTGTGAGGAAAAGAACCCTTCCCCCAGTCCCCCACCCCCTTTTTTATAGACTCAAATCCAAAGAAATTTTGCCTCTATCATTCCTTTTTTTTTTTTTTTTTGGTACTTTTCTTACTCGTATAACTTTCTGTGCATTTATCTGGTTTATACAGCTTCCCTTAAGCTTAATCATGAATAACTTACGGGCCCATTTTGTCTTAATTTCCATATTTTTGTTTTTAATAAGCAGCTTTATCAAAGTTGAGGAATACATTTAGACTATCTGTTACCACATTCCAAACTGTTCCAGTGTGAAGTGTGTGTGTTTCATCACTCTCTCAATTTGATTTTAATTTAAAAGTTAACACAATTTATATCTGTTTGAATGAGATTATGCAACTATTTAAATACAGTGTTCTACTAGCTGAAACCTGACTATTCATTCTAACATTGTCTCCAGTGATGTATAGGTTGTCTCTGTTAAGAGTGGGAAAACCTAGATAAGCAAAATGACATCACTAAAACCACAGTCTGAGTTAAGGTTAGAATAAACATTAAAGTTACTGTGCATTTTTTAGGTTGTTTTAATCATAAGGATTTACATTTACACCATCACAGAATTGTTAGGGTTGAAAAGGACCTCTGCAGATCATCCAGCCAAACTCCCTTGCCAAGGCAGTGGCACCTAGAGCAGATTATATAGGAACATGTCCAGGTGAATTTTGAATGTCTCCACAGAGGGAGACTCCATGATTATCCTGGGCAGCCAGTTCCAGTGCTCTGCCAGTCTGAACGTAAAGAAGTTCTTTCTCATGCTGAGGTGCAACTTATTGTGTTATGGTTTATGGACATTAGGCTTTGTCCTCTTGTTGGGCACCACTGAAAAGAGTCTGGCACCACTGAAAAAAGTCTGGCAACATACTCTTGACAGCTGCCTTTGAGATGTATTGATGAGATTCCCTCTCAGTCTTCTTTTCTCTAAACAGTAGTCTCAGCTACCTCACTCTCTTCTCATAAGAGAGATGATCCAGACCTCTAATAACCTTTGTGGCTGTTTGCTGGATCCTCTTTCCCAACCTTAGGTTGCTTTTGTATGGTCCTGTCCTAGTTTGTGGTATTTTCTTTTAAATTTTCACTAGCAAAGATGTTTTCATGTGGGTTCATAGCATAATATGATATGGCACAACCCCTGAACTATTTCCTAGAAAGCACTGAACAGCTTTTCTGACAAGTAAACTTGTTGTAACTAGTGATGAAACATCTTAGTGACATGGCAGATAAAGAGGTTTGAAGTCTCATCTGTTAAAGAGTTGTTAAAGATTCTTCTTTTGTGATGTTTTTTTTCTGACTGGCATTTGGTGAAAATTACCGAGTCATACAGAAATACTGTACTAGCTATTCCTTTGCATATATTTTATTTTAGTAGATACAGTTTTCCATTTTCTTTATTGAAGAATTTTTAATGTTTATAAGTAGCAAAAATAATATTTTGATGATCTATAATGCTGGGTTTGTATTTCAGTAGCAAGTACATGTCAGGTTTTGGTCAGATTCCCTTAGGTTATGCTTTTCCCTTAGGTTATGATTCACAATTTTTTAAAAATCAAGGCATGTTGCTCAGACTCAAGATCAAATTCCATCTCCAAGCTCAAAAGCCAAGCCAAGTCAACTATCAGAAGTAATTGAAATCATTTGTGTATAGCTTATACTGCCTTAGGGAGATGTAAACTTTTCTGTGTCCCATCAAATCCTGTATTATTTATACTCTGAATATTAATTTCATTGTATTTCCCTTATTGTTTCACTCTCAAAATAAATAACTATACATAAGTACCTCAGCTTTTTCCTCATTAATATTTCAGATATTTCTGTTTTCTGTATTTCAGAATGCAAGTGACAAGCACGTGATAATAGGCAACTGATGGTTTCTCTGTTGCTGGGTTTTTTCCCCTCAATAGTAACAATTGGGCTTATATTAAAGACTGAGGCAAAGAAAGCATTAAGTACCTCAGCTTTTTCCTCATCCTTTGTCACTGTATTTTCCGTCACATCTAATAAAGGATGGAGAGTCTCCTTTATTACTAACGTATTTATAGAATTTTTTTTTTTTATTTTCTTTCATGGCAGAAGTCAGATTAAGTTCTAGCTGGGTTTTTGCCCTTCTAATTTTCTCTCTGTATAAACTCATGACATCCTTGTAGTGTTCCGGAGTTGCCCATTCTTCCAGAGTTCATTAACTCTCTTCTTCATTGAGTTCCATCCAAAGCTCTCTGTTCAGCCAGGGCAGTCCTCTTCCCTGATGACTCATCTTTTGGCACATGGGGAGTCCTGCACCTGACTCTTCCTTTATGATTTCATTCTTCAGAATATTCAGCCTTCCCAGATTCCTTTGCTTTTCAGAACTGTTTCCCAAGGGACTCTGCCAACCAGGCTTTGAAAAAAGGCCGGTCTGCCCTCCAGTAGTCCAATGTAGCAGATCTACTGACTTCCCTCCTGACTTCTCTGAGAATTGGAAACTATATTTCATGATTTCTCCACCTAATACACCCTTCAACCATCTTGTTACCCACAAGCCCTTTTCTTTTTCCGAACAACAGCTCCAACAGGGCTCCTTCCCTTGTTGCTTCACTCACCAGCTGTGCCAGAAAGTTACCCTAGACACACTCTAGGGACCTTCTAGACTGTTTCCTCTCTGCTGTGCTGCATTTCCAGCAATCATCTAGTAAGTTGAAGTCCTCCACAATAACCAGGTCTAGTGACTGTGATACTTCTCCCACATGTTTATAGAGCGTGTTATCTACCTCTTCATCCTGGTTTGATGGTCTATAACAGGTTCCCATCAGGACATCCACCTTGCTGGCCTTCCCCCTGATTCTTACCCATAAACATTTAATTCTGTCATCAATCTCTCAATGGTCAGGATACTTCCTACTATACAGGACTATCCTTCCTTGCCTATCTCTTCTTTGCCTATAGCCATCCATCACAGAACTCCAGTTCAGTCAGCCATCCCACCATGTTTCTATGATAGAAACTATGACAAAGTTTTCCTACTTCACATAATGGCTTCCAGTGTGTTGCCTATGCTGTATGCATTGGTGCATTTCAGTTGGGCTATTGATCTTGCCACCTTTTTTGGGAGAAGCCCTAATTCCTACATGACCATTCTCAGGTGCTTTTGGGGTTTCTATCACATCACTAATCCCTGTGCTTTGGCTGCTGCAAAAAATCTTCATCTCCTACCTCTTCCACTGACACAGCAGACCAAAGGATCTCACTAGCACACCAACTCCTAAACACTGGTGTGCTGCACCCAGGCTTATCCTTAATTAGCTAGGTTTTCCCTTCCTTCCAATCCAATGGATTGGATTTGAAATTCTTACAATGAACCCTGATAACTTGTGTAAAGATCCTTTCCCCCATTTGAAACAGGTGTACCCTGTCTGTCACCAGCAGGCCTGGTGTCTTCTATACTGACTCATGATCAAAATACCTCAAATTTTGCTGGTGACACTCAACTTGGAGCCAAGTATTGATCTATTCACTCTTCTTGTTTCTTCCCTCATAATTACCTGCAACTGGAAGGATGAAAGACAACACTACTTCCTTTCTGATATTCTGAGCAGTTATCTCGAGACCCTGAAGTCTTTCTTGATTGCCCTAAGACTTCTTGTAACTTCATTGCTTTCTACCTGAAAAATTAAAATCAGACAGTGATCAGAGGACTGTATAAAGGAAACTTTCTCTTCACATCTTTAACCTGGGCCCTAGGGAGGCAGCAGGCTTCCCTAAGAAGTGGGTCCGGTTTGCATATTAGACCTTCTGTTCCCCTCAGGAGAGAAATACCTATGACAGTGACTTATTGTTTTTTTTCTGTATGGAAGTAGTTCTGATGCATGGCTTAGGCTGATAACCTTGGAGATGCCTCCAAAGTAGCTGAACCATCGTTCTCATAATTTTCAGTTCCCATTTCAGATCCCTGTACCTTTTATACCAGGGCACCTGGAAAGGTGGGTCAGTCACAGAGGAGATGTGTCTGTTGCTTCAGGCAAGAATTTGTCTCCATTGTCCCCTGTCCATTGACTCACCACATTGAACCTCTCATGCAGAGAGGAAAGGTAATCTTCCATACTGTGCCTGTCTGCATGTCAGACCTGTCCTAGAGAAGGTAGAGTGTGATTACAGTAGTCTCACTTTCTTTCTCAGACTCTCTGATGCTCCTCAACCTACAAACCTCCTCCTGAAGTTCTGTCTTCCTGAGGGGGAGGATTTCCTTTATCTGGGTGCACTTCCCAGAAGTGCTCTCACTTCTACCATCCAGTACTGATGAGCACGGTACACATTGCAGTCTGACACCTTGGTGGCAGCATGTTCCCACTGGTGGGAGCTCTGGGCAGCTGCACCAGTCATGGCAGATGCAGAGTTCAGAGGGTACATAGCCTCCTTCTAGGGGGATGCTATTGCTCCTCAGTTCAGTTGGCAGGGCTCCCTGTGCACTCTTTTATGCAAACTGTCATGCCATGACCTTGCTGATGCATCATGTCCTGTTTGTCCACTCTAAGGTGCTCCTGGTCACTAGCGCTCCCTGAGGCCTTCTTTTCTAGATGTGGAAGGGACTTGACATTGCTCCTGGCCCTGCACAAGTCTCCTCAGTCACTGTTGCAGAAGTTATGGGTTCCTGGCTACCCTCTTGACTCTTACATGATTTTGATTCAGGAAATACCCCAGTGTAATGCACTAGAGGGCCAAAGCACTCCACTGCTCATCCTGCTGGCATGGGAGCTGCTCACCTTGGCAACTGCCAAGACCTTTGTAAACATAATACTAGCAAGATAGTGAAGAAAAGCACAAAATAATAATTATTTGTAGAGTTATTTTGGACTCAGGATACTACTGTGGCAATAGGGGCACTGCCAGCCTGTTCTGCAAAGGGCAATCTTTGAAATGTTCATACCAGGCAGCTGAAGCAGAGGTTGCATCCGTATTGCTAGAGTTAAGGATTAATTTATGTTCCTCTTGCATTTGCAGTTAAAAGAACAGACTACACTAAAACTGACTTTCAGCTTAAATCCATTTGATTTCTGTAGTTTGGCATAAAATGTTTGTATGAAAATACATAGATTAGAATTTAAATTCAGAACAAATAGAATCATAGAATCGTAGATTATCTTGAGTTGGAAGGGACCCACAAGAATCATAAGAAGTTCGAATACTGACCCTGCATAGGACAGCCTCAAAAATCACATCATGGACCTGAGATTCTGACAGAATTGGTGGTGTGACCTCATCCCTGGTTTATATTGTTATGTGTGTAGAACACCAGTTGAAAAATTCTATGATTTTAAGATTTGGATTAAAGCCACAGGAGAAAGGTAAGGTGTTGGAGGGCGCCAGTAAACCTAAATGTTCCTGGGCAGCACAGCTGGGGCCTTCACCTGCACACCCTACCCATGGGCCCAGAAGCCCCATTTCAACCTGGATCTTGAGGTATTATCTAAGCAATGTTTTAGTCTTGGTGATCTCCAGCTCAGTTGTAGAAGTACTTGATCCCATTGATCCTGATCTGTGGATTATTTTCCTAGCTTGTCCTCAGCTCTGCCTCATAGCTATAGTCCTGTCTGCACACTCCAGAGTTGTGTCTGATACTGACTCGCCTCACCAGGCTTGAGCCTATCTACTCTAAGCTTGAAAATTTCCATAAGCCTGTCTTTTTCAAGGGTCTGACACCAAGGCTTTAAATCTAAATTAATTTGCATTGAAATGATTTTGTTTGCCTTTCTAATTTCTTGATCAGTTACTTGCATAATAATTTTGTGGGGGAACTATCCTTTTACTGGAAGCAATTGAGGGATATTTAAGTAAATCACTACCAGTAACTATCAGAACAGGAAAGCCTGGAAAATTTAATGGGAGGTTGCAAAGTGTGTAGCATGGCAAGGGTGGTGAAGCATGTTTGGACTAAGTAAAACTGGCAGCATAAATAGCTTTTAAATGGATGTATAACCTCTTTAAAGGTTAGCTATTCATTTTCCCTCTCACTTTTATCTGACTGAAATAAATGGCTCCATAATTCCAATGAGATCTGAGATACTGTGGGAAATTCACTGAAAACATGAAAGAAAAGGAGTGCATTCCTGAGTACTGGAAAAAAGACTTTAGATGTCTGTTTTTTGGGGTTTTTTTTGTTCATGGTTTTTTGGGGTTTTTTAGTTTTGGTTTTGGTTTTGTTTTTTTTTTTTGTTTTATTGCTCCATATGTGAGACATTCATTGATTCTCCTTCTCATCCCATTTTTTCCCTCTTTCCTATGAATACATCCTTACACTCTGTATATGCTTTGAAATTTACTAATTTTCAGTGTTATTCTGACTTCTGTGGCTCTTATACTGTCAAATTCTCTCAAAACTTCAATTTGCCTTCACAACTAAGCAATTAGGTTAAATATTCCCTTGTTTTACAAACACTGCTTGACCTATGAACTTAAAAAATAATCTTTTGTCTCTATTTATACACATAGTGTTACATATAATTTTTTCAAATAATCTGTATACACATGTGACAGCTGGTGGGAGATGCTCCCCCCTTTCGCCCTCCCTACGCAGTCCCCAAGATGCCCCAGAAAGATCCACATGGAGACCACAGGAGAGGAAGCAGAGAGAGACTTATTAACATGGGCAGAGGTATTTAAAGGTTTCAGAGGGATTCTAGTTACTACCAATGAGAATCTAGGGATAACAACCCATGGCAAAGGGTTAACCAAGGGCCAATAGGAGCTTAAACAGAAACCTTCAAGGACGAATTCCTGAAGGCTTAGCTAGAGAGATAAGAGGTTTCTCAGGGGGTTTTGAGAAGAAGAAGGATGCTACATTAAAAAAAAAAAAGACAACTCCATTTTACAGCACAGTAAAAGCTTCAGTTTTTAAGGCATTTTTGCTAACTTCTTCATCTTCTTCAAGACCCACTTCTTACATGATTTTTTTTCCATTTCTGATACTGCAGGTCCCCTGCTACATACACAGACTATGTTCCTAATCCTTGCTGTGGATGAGATTTAGGGGTGAGATCTGAGGCCTGAGATCACCATATTCATCATTGCCTTTCCCTTTTCTCAGCTTATCCCTTTCTTCCTGCTAAGTTATGGTTTCCTTCATAACAAACCTAGCATCTTGTCAAGAACTATGCAGTAGTACAAAAAGTCAGGGCAGTTGGCCTAATAAAATTACTGGACACCTTCCCGGTTTCCACTAACTTTCAAAGATAATAGAAAATGGCTTTAGAAAGACATCTTCCACCTCTCTCACAGCAGGATGCAGCCTGGCAGGTGCAATGTTTTTTATGAGTAAAGGTTGCTCAAGTGGTCCCTTACTTGATCCTCAACTGCTGTATTTTCTCCACCTGAAACCCTTATGTTAATCAAAAAATCCTGAGCTTGTTGATGAAGGCCAAGGAGAAAACAATATATCACTGCAAGTCATTTTTAACTTTCATCTACCTTTATCTTAATTTTTCATGGTTCATTTTTGAGTTAATAATTTTCAGGATATAAGTTTTACTTGAAAAACTTTTTTTTTCCATCCTTTTTTTTTGATTGGAATACACATCACTTACAAGTTCACTTACAAAGGGGTTAGATGCTTAGGGGCAAAACAAATTCACCTTGCCCTCTCACAATGGAAAGGAGTTTGAAAAATAATGCCTTTATTTTGTCTTCATTTTTGTTTGGTATATATTTTGTTCATTATTATAATTCACATTTGAAAGTATTTTACAAATGTTTAATTGGCAGCAATTTCTTGTCCATTATATTGATGACACATATAACTATATTGCAACATATATATTATTTATATTGTCTACTACTTTATATGTTCTAGTTATGCTGGTATTACACTACCCTAACTTAAAATTTTGCTGGGAAGGAGAATAATCTTAATTCTACATAACAAAGAATGTAAGAGGTTCTTTATTGTTGATTTAGATTTCTGAAAGATGTGAACAGGAAGACCATTTGCATAAACCTATGGATGTATACCATGAAAAACTAAAACATCTTATGAATGTGGCTATTTAATTACAATATTAGATTTGATAACATAATAACCTTACAGCTAGCAATCTGGAGAAATGAAGGAACAGTCTCATCACATGATCATTTTCAAATGTGACATGACAGTATTTAAATTTCCATTACTGAAATAAGTATAAAATTTTTATATGAATGCACCATGTGGTATTGTATGTTAACAAGTGCTATAAATGTCCTAAAGGAAACACTTTATTCTCCAGGAGGTACTGATGACATAATGCAAAACTTTTTCCATTGCTATGTTTTCTCAATCTTCAGTCAATCTTAGGTGATTATGTTCCTTTTATAAAATTGTATTATGCAGAGCAAAAATATATATCCCATTGTGGTTGATGTAAATTAAGAAAGGACATAATTGTAGATTTTTTTCACCGAACACTCTTCTTTATATAAAACAATGTAGATAATATCACTTGATAAAACTAATGCTGATCATGGTACCATTGATCTGCTTCTTCATGGTAGTTTCATGGAGATCATATTATCCCATTACTGCCACATAGGAAGGAATTTTGACTACAGTTTAAAAGCTTAGTTAAATAGATCTGAATTTTTTGATGTTATACTTCAAGACTGCAGTGACAAATTAAAACTATACTACGCCGATACTGATATATTCCTTGAAATGATTGAATTTGAGCTTTGTATGACATCTGTTGTATGACATCTGTTGTATGACAGCTGTTAATACCCATTCAAACCTTACATTTTATGCCATACTGAATCCTTTTTAGATTTTAACAATTCACTTGCACTACCCTTTCTGCATCGAGAACTGTGAAACAACACTGAAGACTATTTTTTTCCAAAGGCATGTAATTTGTACTTGCACGTATCTGAGAACTCATCAGTTTAGAAGGTCGTGGGGTAACATTGACATCAGCTTGATGCAAAACAAGATATGAATTTGACTGTGTAGATTCTCAACCACGTTTTATAAGAGTTTAGCCATGTAGCTGTCAGCAGTATTAAATATTTCCAGAGGACTGCAAACCTGAATTTTTCATGTGAGTGTGGTTGCTTGAAGACATTTTCTGGAGTAAGGACTAGGTATAAATGATAATTATTATTAGAAGAATCTACTACATTAGTTAATGGAAAGCTGATAAGCCTTTTCAATAAAGGTATGGATCATTGAAACCATAACTAGTATGGAGGACTTAACATGAAGATTTCCACTCTTAAGGTGGAAATCTTTCACTTAACAATTAAGAATGTACTTTAGGATCAGTTTATCAGCTTCACTATTTAGAATTTAGATGAGTTTTGGGAAGAAGGAAAATTATTAGAGAGCATCCAAAGGAGAGTGAAAAAGAAGGTGAAGGGCCTTGAGGGGAAGCCCTATGAAGAGCAGCTGAGGTCACTTGGTGTGTTTGGCCTGGAGAAGAGAAGCCAGAGGGGAGACCTCATTGCAGTCTATAACTTCTTCATGAGGGGAAGAAGGTTAGAGATTGATCACTCTATGGTGACGAGTGACAGGATCAGAGGGAATGACCTGAAGTTGTGTCAGGGGAGGTTTTGATTGAATTTTAGAAAAAGATTTTTAACCCAGAAGGTGGTTGAGCGCTGGAACAGGCTCCCCAGGGAAGTGGTCACAGCACCAAGCCTGGCAGAGTTCAAGAAGCATTTGGATGATACTCTTGGGCACATAGCGTGACTCGTGGGGATAGTCCTGTTAAGGGCTAAGGATGCTCCTTGATGATACTTGTGGGTTCCTTCCAACTCAGAATATTCTGTGATTTTGTGAATTATCTTGTCTTTAGCTATGCACAAACCAAGGTGGATAAAGTGCATCTTAAAAGTATAAAGCAATTGTTTTGTAGCTAGCACGCACACAAAAGAAAGGATTAATGCAAGAAAAATCAGGGAAATTAATAAAAAGCTAGGCCAAACAAAAGAAATAAGGCTACAGCTCTAGGCATATTCATAGAGATTGACCTTTTCTCCATAGCAGTATTTGTACTAAATTTTATCCACTATATACCTACACTTCCCCAGAGATTCATCACCATCCACATTCAGTCTCCCACTGTCTAGTCTGTCCTCAGCTGGCTTTATTGCCTGGTGTAAAGTCCTGAAACTGACCTTATTATTGCTATGATGCTAGTTATTCCTATGAAAATTAAGGTAACTGGGAAATTTGGAAGAAACCCCCTCCTCCTATGGAATAATAGGAAATTTTCAAAACAACTTACATTTTTTTTAAAGAAATAAGCAAAGATACTAAATAATGTCCTTACTCAAACAAGGCTGATTACATGTGCAGTTTCACAAGAAGGTTCTGGGGTCCTCTTCTGAATCATAAATTATTGAGAATTGGAATAGGGAGAACCATAGAATCATGGAATGGTTTGAATTGAAAGGGACCTTAAAGATCATGTAGTTCCAATAGCAATTGCCATGGGCAGAAACACTTTCCACTAGACCAGGTTATTCAGAGAGCCATCCAGCCTGGCCTTAAACACCTTCATGGATGGAACATTCACTGCTTCTCTGGGCAGTTTTCTGATATTAACTCATTATATATTCAAAGTTTCCTCAAAGCATCTGTTGTTGTGTAAAAATATTACCAATCTTGGTGTTATTTAATAGAGCTTATTTTATGTTTATTAGGTTTTGTGTAAGATGGTACAATATTTTTTAACATTAGCCAAATGCAAGTTTTAAACAAGTTAGTGCTGTATATGTTAGTAAAGGGGCACCGTTAATATAATTTAAATAAATAAAATCACTATAAATTCAGTTTCATGTGAAATTATTTTACTGAACATCCAGAGTATTTATCTCTTTAAGAATGTAATACAAATGCATAATTTTATACCACATGTAACTGTATAGATATTTTGTTCCTATATTTGGAAATTGAAGTACAACATTAAGCTGAAATCAGTCTAAAATAAACTGTACAAATTTACAAGTGCAAACCGTGACAAAAAGAAGATGCTTTGTCAACTTTTATGAATGATTTACTTGCAGATGATTGATAACTGCAGAATGGTATCACTTTGTGCATCTTTACTTTGTGCAAACAACTTATTCTGTCTGTAAGTGCACTAATAATAATGCTATGCAACATTTTGCTCCAAAGAGATGGTAATTATTTAATGGCTAGTACTTTTTTGAAGAGCTGAATACCATATTCTTAATTGGCAGTCACAATTCACTCACTTTTTTCTTTTTTTGTTTTATGTCCTGGTCCCCCACAGTGAAGAAGGGTTGTCTTGGTCACATCAGAAATGGAACTGGCATAGTAATTTCTTCATACAGAAGATTAGTATGGGGAGATGTAGGCAAAAAGATTAATGTATTAATAATTATAAATTCATAGAAAACTACTGACAAAATCAGTTGCAAGTTTTCATCTTCTGTTTTTGTATCAAAATGTCATGTCAAAATTACACATCCAAGTATAATGGAAAACTTTCAAAAAATAGTGTCAGTTTAGCTGTTTGAAATGTCCTAAGAATTCTAGTAGCTAAGAATTGTATTTGCAATTACTGTCATCATTACTAACACAAGCAATGATAAAACAATTTATTTCAGGTCGATAGCTTGTCACACAGTTATAGTCATTACACTTTGTGATCATCTAAGACTCTGAGTGAAAGCTTTAGCATGCATAGTATAACCCAAACCAAACTATAATTCTCAAAACCAAACTCAGAATTTAATAATATTACTGAGTCTATTTATTTTGAAATTCATAGAACAGTTAACCAAAGTAACGATTACAAATTATTAAGGTAGCAAAGGATTTCAGTGCTGGAAAAAAAAACCCCAAACAACCCAAAATTTGCATATTTTGAATGTGTAGGAGGAAGAGCAGAAAGAGAAATAAAAAGTGCTGGAAATAAAGAACTAGGTAAAAAAGAAGTAGGAAGACATAAATGTAGAATGAGGACCAGTTATGCAATGTTTTCTCCAAATGTTTTATTCAAAGCAAATGCAGCAGCAAAGTAATAACAGAAACCTTTCTAGGACCTGAGGGGAGTATTAGCAAACCTAGTTGTTGATACGTTTGGAGGCCTTAGCTAGGAAACAAGGATATCATAGAATGAGTCGATAACACGCACAGGAACTGAGGTGAATAAGACAGAACATTAAGCTCAGCTTGTTTAATTACTTATAATTGAAACTTATATGGACATAAAGTGGAAACACTGTAAAAACCCTCAAGTTTTTAAAGAATATTAGGTATTGAATTTAGATTGTGCATTTGATACTTCTAATTTTAATTCCCTTAGGAAATACCATTGCTTTCAATAAGTAATAAAACATCTTCAAAAACAAAGCAATCTAATCTGTTCTTCTCTAGTCTTTCTGGGTAAGGTTGTAAAATATGTGTACAATCTGGCAAATAAAAAGTATTAGAAGCAACTAAACCCCAAAAAAGAACACTTTTATGCCTGAACAACTCAAGTACTCACTTGATAAAGATAAGTTGTAAGCATGAAATATCCCTTTTCCTGTTATATCCATTATATATAATGTTATATATTATGTTATATATTCTCCTTTCTCAAAAGAGAGGGGGAAAAAAAGACAAAATATTTTCTTAAGTACGAAGAAGATGGAAGATTGTTTAAGCAAATGAAAAATTCTGCTACACTAACTTTCTCACCAATCACCACCACTTATCATGCCTTATATTTAATCAGCTTAATATGAATGTATGGATGAAAGTATTCCTTTTCTGAGACCAATGGAAATAACTAAGGTTTAAAGCTTAAAGTTGGTCACCCACTAACCTGCTGCCCAACATGATTTATATAAGATACTATAGCTTGCACAATAGAAATAACATTTTGTTCATGTTAGTACATAATTAAAAAATCCAGTGTTTGTGAAATACATTGAGGGCATATTCGTTCAAAATTAGGTATGTAAACTTGGTTAGTTTTTTGTCATAAAGATATCTCCTAAGGGTTTTCAGAAATTTTATGGTTTACCTTGCTTCTGAATAATGTTCTGGGCAAGCTCTCCTGAAAACACCTTTTTAAAAAAATCTATCGTTGTGGAGAGGACATATCAAATGTTTGCAGAAATTTGGCAACATGGATTGAAAAACATGAGATGAAAAACATTCTTCAAACAATAAACCATATATACACCAAACTCAGCATGAAACTCTTTAATCAACAGAAAAAAAAGCAAAAACAACCTAGAAATTAATTTCTAAGGGGATTTCTGGCTGGATGGCTGAGCCAGAGTGGTTGGGGAATGGACTTAAATCTAGCTGGTGGCAAGTCACAAGTGGTGTTCCCCAAGACTCAGTATTGAGGCCAGTACTGTTTATCAATGACCTGGACAAGAGGATCAAGTGTGTTGTCTGTCAGTTTGGAGATGATACCAAGTTGGGCAGGAGTTTTGATCTGCTGGAGGGCAGGAGAGTTCTACAGAGGTATCTCGACAGGCTGGATCAGTGGGCCAAGGCCAGCTGTATGAGGTTCAAAAACGGAAAGTGCTGAGTCCTGGATTGGGTCACAACAATTCCATGGAGCTCTACAGGCTGGGAGCAGAGTGGCTGAAAAGTGGCCTAATGGAAAAGGACCTGGGAGTGTTGGTCACCTGAACAAGAGTCAGCGGTGGCCCATAAGGCATCCTGGCTTGTATCAGTAATAGTGTGGCCAGCAGGACCAGGTCAGTGATCATCCCCCTGTACTCTGCACTGGTGAAGCTGCACCTCAAATATTGTTTTCAGTTGTTGTAGGCCATTTCTGAATTCTTTGGTTGGTTTTGATAGTTCATTTAAAATACATTATTCTTTACATTAGTTAGGTACAGACTCAAGACAAATTAATGATCTTTTGACTCAGTAATTTTTCATTCTGTGGATGCAGAAGCAAATATATTTTTTTGTTATTTATATATTAGATTATTTTTAAATAGAAGTATTCCATAAATTCTGTGCTTTACAGACACAGAGCCTTGTGTGTCCATGTAAACTTAACTGTAGCCACTCCTGAGAAGGCCCCAAAGAAAACTGGTCTACAGTTAATAACAGTGTTTATAAGACATGGTTTGCCTTTTTTCAAAATTTAGTTTATTTAAACCAAAAACTGTTTGATCAGATTATGATTAACATTTTAACCTGTATTATATATCTATTTATTGAAAATTACAAATACCAACATTTTTATCTGAAGTGAATGAGAACCACAGATGTATATTATGGGAAACAGTTTAATGCAAAAATAGGGAAGAGAACAGAAGTAATCTGTTGTATACAACCTCACAGTATAAGGACAATGATATCTGAAAATCAGTTTTCTGGTGCTTTTGTTTCATTTTATTTGGTTCTTTTACTGTGTTTTTGTTGGTTTTTTTTTTCTTTTGTGAAACATCCAAACTTCCATTAACTTCAGGTAATTGCATTTTTTTTATTTTTTTTGTTTGTTTGTTTTTCAATCAAAGTTTGACCCTGGTGACTCCAAAACACCTGGAATGTTGATCATAGTTTCTGCTTAGATTTGACTATTTGACTTTCTTTATCATTCTTGAAAGTTGAACATAACAGAAATAAAACTTTTTGCTACCTCCTAAATCTGTTGTTGCTACAAATTTCTGAACAATCATTCAAACTGGAACTGTAAAGCCATAAAAATAGCACTGAGAAAAATGGAAAATAGCAGAAGTATAAAACACATGAGGATAATAGGAAGATGCAAATGGCCTGAAGAAAATAAATTGAAATATCACTAAGCATTAAATGTTTAAGACAAATATCGATTTTTTAATATTTTTGCATAATTATTTTTTTTATTTAGTAACATATACAGATTTATTGGGAAATCTGTCCTTACATAAAAGGATTATCACAAATTTCATTGCAACAATATTGCAAGAACTTTTGTGCATCAAAATTCTTATTTACATTAATATTCCTCCCTTGAGGATTTTGAAGACTAAAGTTCATATCCTCTTCTTCTATTAATTAAATCAAAAAACCGAACTTGATTTCAAATAAATAGCTCTTTCCTTCTGCATTAAAATGCTTAGCTGCACTTTTCATTGCAAATTAACTTCTTTAAATATAGGGGGTTTATGAAAACAAATATCCCCGAGATTAAATTTCATCTGTAATTATTTCATTATCTAGAATGATGCTTAAAGTATTTTCAAATGTATAATCCCTATTGAAAAGATTAAAAATATTGCCCATATAAGAATAAACAAATTTTATTGCATTATTATTTAACTTCTTTCCTCAGAATATTCAGTTATTAAAAGCCATTGCAATTAGAAAGAGAACATTTTGTATTCTGCAATACTTCAGAGAGTGTATTCAAACCTAAACATCTCTGGGTTTTTTTTGGGAATATTCTGAAGTATGGCTCAGGAAAGCTCCTTGATCATCTTAAATGGCAGTCAACACATGAAGAGTTTGAAGGTGCACAATGGATGAAAAAAAGCTATTTCTTCTAGAAATTGTCATCAAGTGAAGTTTTAAGGCAAAACTCTACTTCATTCACCTTGTATTCTTATCTTAATAAAGTCACTAGTAGAAAATGATCTGTAATGCATATTTGTTCAGACTGAAACAGTATTATATGGTGCCCAGCTGAATTTTGTGGTAAGACTATGACAATAACTAAAGTAAATATTGCAATAAGTGTTGGTAAATGCAAGTTCCAAATCCATGTATATTGTTTGTAAAAATAAGATTTCACTGTTTCACCAGCAATTTCTGAGAACAGTAGCTCTACAATACACTTGATTGTACTGCACAATGCAGTTACAGTAACTCAAAGAAGTTATCAACAGTGGTTATCAACATCCTTTTTTTAATGCAAATTGCTTTTGTTCAACAAAAAAGTCCCAGTTAAAAAGTCCCAGTTAACATTGGAAATTATTTATTGAAAACATCTAGTACATCACATTGCTCAAATAAGAGTTAAATTCAAATTTTTTTACAAAAGGTTTGGTTTGGAATCCAGGAGACACAATATAATTGTCAAATAAGCATTAAGGCCACTGAATTCACTTATCATTAGTGAGCAAGGAAAAAAAAATGAGTAATGAGGTAATAGCAGTGATAGATAAATGAAAGTATTGCTTTGGCACAGTCAGAGGGGTTCAGCTTGTAGTAGAATAGGATCTCTTGAAACATACTATATTATTAATTTTTCCACCTTAGCTGCATATTTCTGAGGTGAGCTTTAATTGAAACCCACTTGATTTTCATTCTGTCTACATATGGCAGTTAATTAATGTTATCTTTTATTTTTCATTTCAATGGAAATGTCATTTAGAATATATATATGTATTCCATTTCTCATATTATAGGACAGTTGATACAATGAAAAACTAATTTTTTTTAAATTTCCCTCCTGCAATATCCCTCATGCTATACTTGGCCATTGTGTCTATGACTCTCCCTCCTATTAGTTAAAACACATATTCTCCTGTTAGCTAAAAATAGAATGCTATGTTTTTCCATTCCAGAAATTGTATTTCTACGGAAAACAAGTAATGTTATATGCCCTGCAGTTGCCAAATATTAAATTTTAAGCCTAGGGACTAACAGAGAATCATGTCACCACAGCAAAAAGGGTGTTTTGCAATTCCTGCAGATAATTCATTCAACTGACAGCTCCTTCCTGAGGCATGCATAAGGCAATTGTAAAGTTTATTCACAAATTTTTGACTCCATAAAATTTCTATGATCATTCCTGAAAGTTTGTGTCAACTCACTGGATCTTTTTAGATTAAATTTTCACTCTCAATCAAATTGTCTTTCTGAAAGCCAAACTGCTTTTCTGGAAGAAGTGATCGTAGAATCATATAATATGCCAAGTTGGAAGGGACTCACGAGGATCATTGAGTCTAACTCCTAGCCCTGCACCCAGATGTAGCAAAACTCCTTTCATCTAGTAGATGAGATAATTAACCTTTTTATTTTGTGATCCAAATTTAAAAATCATGTAAAAAGTTGCTCTCCCTTTATTTTATAGGCACCTTTAAATACTGGAAGGCCACATTGAGGTCTGCCTGGAGCCTTTTTTTCTCCATGCCGAATAATCCCAACAGTCTCGGTGTGTTGTAGGAGAGGTCCTTTTATGATTAAGGTGACCAGTCATTTTTCTTCTGCTTGGTTTTGGAGAATTTGCACATAAAATTAAACCAAAAAAATAACAAAATCTATAAGCAGGTTTATGGACATATGGACTAGATCTACCATACAGAAAGCTGATTATAAGATCCTAGTTCAAGTTCCAATAACACTGTCAACTTTGTGAAACTAAAATTTTTTATTTTTATAATTTATGATGAAAAATAATGTAACTTAATCTATTTTTTTCTGTTAAATGGTGCTTTATTTTAGAAATAGCTTCTCTTCATCAACCTCTGAGCCTCAGTCCTCAATTATTTTCTTTGAACTTCCAGCATTTTTCCTGTGTTTAAAAGTATTATGCAGGACATTTGTCTGCCACATATTAATCACAGACACAATGTGCATATCTCATTACTATTATTTCCAATAGAAAATATAAATTGCTTGATGTTCTTTTTCTGGATCTGAAATGTTTCTATAGCATTTACAAGTTATGTGTCAGTTTTTGTTATCTAGTAAGGGGAAAGAAAAGGAGCTGCAAGCCAGATGACACATGATGTGTGAATTGAGAGTTCTTATAAGTTGATCATGCTACAGAGTAATTAAGAAAGAATAAACAAGGTGAATGATGAATGATACAAGGAAGATCTACTCTGTCATGAGGAAAGAATAGTTCTGATCTGCCTTTATTCACTGATGATCTGGAATTGCCACATTAAAATTTAATATTTCATTACTTTCATTTATAGTAAGACTATGCTACTATTAAATGCAGTGGTTCTCTTCTCTGGCATACTCACTTCTCTCCTGCTATATGGGGATGGAGAGGATAGTTTTTAGCAGATGCAGATAAATTTCCAGTTTACTCCCCTCTGCTCGTCACACAACTGACACTGAAGTAAGTAGGTTGCACTGATCATGTAATTGACTTGAATGGAAAATCTTTATTGCCCAAAAACCATGGATCAAGGAGTAGTCAGAAGACACTCACATGTTTCAAGAACTGCTTCAGATCTGGAACCATAGTATCAATTAGGTTGGAAAAGGCCTCTAAGTTCATGGAGTCCAATTATTAAGGTAACACTACTAAGTCCACCACTGAACTATGCCCTTAAACGCCATGTCTACATGCCTTTTAAACACCCCCAGGGATGGTGACTCAACCACTTCCCTGGGCAACCTGTTCCAATGCTTCACAATCCTTCCAGTGAAGAAATTTTTCCTAATATCCAATTGAAACCTCCCCAGTGCAACTTAAGGCCATTTCCTCGTCCTATCACTTGGTACTATCACTTGAGACAAGAAATTGACCCCCACCTTGCTTTAGTCTCCTTTCAGGTAGTTGTAGAGAGTAATAAGGTGTCCCCTGAGTTTCCTTTCCTCTGGGCTAAACAACCCCAGTTCCCCCTCCATAAAATGTTACTCTCCATAAGATTTCTGCTTCAGACTCTTCACTACTTTCATTGCCCTTCTCTAGACATGGTCCAGCACCTCAGTGTCTTCCTTGGAGTGATGGGTTCAAAACTGAACACAGGATTCGAGATGCAGCCTCACCAGTGCAGAGTACAGAGGGGTGATCACTGCCCTAATCCTGCTGGCCACACTGTTTTTGATGCAGGCCAGGATGCCATTGGCCTTCCTGGCCACCTGGGCACACTGCTGGCTCAGGTTAACACCCCTAGGTCCTTTTCTGCCAGGCAGCTTTGCAGCCACTCTTCTCTAAGCCTGTAGAAATCCATGTCGGGTTGTGACATAGGTGCAGGACCTTGGCCTTTCTGGACCTCATATGATTGACCTGATTTCAGTTTTATGATGCCATAGTTGTATGGTGCCTGTGCTAAATGATGATGAGGCTTTTTTTATGTAAAAGGTATTACAACAGAAGCCACCCAAAACAGTTGACGATCCTAAAAGTCTTTTCCAACCCTAACAATGCTATGATTTTATTTTTGAATGGAGAATGAGTCTTTTAAAGAACTGGGCAAGTGCAGTGTTGACACAACTTGAACTGGCTTTGATATTTAGCAATCCAGCAGATCACATCAACCGTCCTGTACTCATTGATCACATGACTAGATGGAGTCCAAAGCCATGGACTAAATGAACTCAATGGCCATTTTATGGGCATTTTACAGTGGTAGTCCATAAACTAAAGAAATTATGTCTGAGAGTATATCAAAGGATTGGAAGGGGGGAATTAGCTAATGAGGATGGATTTCTTAGAGTGAGACCAGAGCATAATATATGTGGTAGTGAAAAAGAGATAGAGGTTGTACTGATTTTGGCTGGGAAGTAGAATTGAAAACAAAAATCTTTGAGTTATAGTGGGAGTTCCATTGCAGTTTTAAGTGCCTCTGGCTACCCCAAAGTCACAATGCACATATTGAATAAAAAGAGCTCATGATATGAATTCAATTTTCATACATGGTGTCTAGTGGACTTTTTCGTTACTCAAGTGCTCTCAGGATGCTGTTGCTGCTATTTGTATTCACCACCGCTAATAAAACTCCCTATGGTGAAATTTTTGTTGAAAAGTATGGTAATTTTTGAAGTGAAAAATAGGATCTTATTAAGTTATATATTGCTGTTAGTAATGTGAATTTTACTGCCGATATCTGAGTGACTTGGGTAACTACTCAATGAATCTGCCCCTAAAGGAAGTGAAGTATCACTGAATTATTGCTGTCAAAACTAACAGAGGCTTTAGAGTGACAGTTTGTACCCAAAAAAAAAAAAAAAAGAAAAAAAATAATCAGGTAGACAGAAGAAAAAACCCAAATCAACTCCAAACAAACAAAACAAAAATAAAGCAAAACCCCCCAACCAAAAAAACAAAACAAAACAAAAAAACAACACCCCCAAACAAACAAAAAACCCCAAACAAAACAAAACAAAACAAAAAAATCCCCCAGAACCCAAGAAAACTACAGTACCTACACAAGTATTTTTCTCTGCTTTCCTGTAAACCTTCCTTTTTGTTATTTGAATCTCAAACATTGTATTGGTTTCACTAGATTTATTTTTTCCCATTTACAGATTGTTTCTTCTCTCTTTATCAACCTCTGTAGAGGCTACTTACTTCATTTTTTTTAAAAATAAGGGTTTTTTTAAAAGGCAATAAAACATTACACTTACATTGCACTTACACTGAAGCTTATGGGATACATATTGATGAGCATTGGTAGCAGTTGTAAAACCTCACCCATAATACTGTAAACTAATAATAATTCACAATTGAAAATTTAGTTTGAAGATACAAGCTGAATCACACAAAGGAGTGCAAAACTACTAAAAATTTAGGTTGACTTCTGATGCAAATTCAGGAAACATACAAAAGAATATAAGCAATGAAGAACTTTACATTTTTAAAGCAATAACCAATGAAAACACTACTGATAGTAATGTCTTGAAGCAGAATTGTCTGTTCCTTCCTTCAGTCTCTGTTGCAGATGGAAGCTGACGGTAACATTCTCACCTTTAACCCCTCTTGAATGCAAATGGATGTTATCAGGTGTGCTAAGCAGATGTTGCTTATGGAAAGCTTTTGCATTTTATGTCCTGGTTGTCATCCTGGTGCTGGAGCTGCAGATCACATTTGGCACTCAAACTTGTGTTCTGTGCATCCTAAAATTCAGCAACAAGAGGAATGCTCAAGTGCAAAAGAATACGTAGGGTTGAATACATTTTGTTCAAAGATATATTAAGAAAAAATGTATTTAGAAGGGTTTTTTTGAAAAGCATTTAGATGTCACTCTTAGAACTTCATTTTTTTAAAACCAAAAAAGAAGTTTTCAGATTCTGAGCCTTATGAAGAGAAATTCAGGGTAGGGGAGTTGGTGGTCTTTTGGTTTTCATTAGATGAAAAATCTGAAAGGAAATGAAAATTTCAACAGCCTTTCTTATGAGGTATGTATTTTTTATTAATATTGTAACTCTCAACTGAATCAGACTATGAAGAAACTAATGCAGTAGCCTTGTAACACTAAGCATTATAGATTAATTTTATGTGTATATAGACATGTTGGCTTCTAGTTTGTTTTTGTTTTACTGTTCAAGCACTCCCATGTGCCCTAAGGCTATCCCCAACACATGCAAGATATATCCTTGCTTTCATTCTATAAAAATACTGTTGTGCTGAACTGCAAAAATTCCTCACATTACTTTAGACATACATTACACAAGAAAACAACAGAAACTAACAGATATAAGAAATATTTGTATTTTTATGCAAAGTTGCATAGCTACAACTCTGCGCTAGATGAGTGTGCCCTTAGACTTAAGTGCAAAGGTGTTTGTTTTTTTTCCCTCTGGTTTATAAGAAGTTATTTGGATGAGTAGCTCATCCTCAGAAAACTATCTTGTTAAAGCCTAGGTTAGAAAAGGTCCAGTATGCTTATAAAGTCTTAGATATGCAAAGAGAATTCAGCAGAATAAGCAGAGTAATGGTTTGTGGGCAAAAGGGAAACAAACAGTTATCTTAAAAGAAAGGTTCACTATTGGTAGGAAAACATGAAATGGAGAAGGAAAATAATGAAACAGAAGATGATAATTTGTTAGAAAAGCCATGCACAAGTGATGAGATCTTAAATTCTGTAAGACTTCAGAATACCCATAAGAACAATTACAGCTGTAGCACTACAACACACCAGATGTAGTTTTTTCACAGTTGTTAGCCTACCATGGTTCTTTTATTAACTTAAGAATAAAAGGGCTAATGGCTTTTCAGGACTTTATGGACCTGCCTGGTCTTGAGTTTGTTTCAGCTTAGTTTTAACTGCAACACCACAATGCCCAACAATCTGATGACTATCTTCTAACTTGCTTGTAGGTTCAACTTAGCTTTATGCAACTGTACTAAGGAATTGTACCACATATGGTAGAGGTTTAATAAAACTTAATGGTCATTGAAGATAAAATTCTGCATCAGGAAAAAAAGAGTAGTGTTAGTGACAGACTAGTTGGAAATATGAAAAGGAATAGTACATGCAAAACTTAAATGGAAAGGAAAGGAAAGGAAAGGAAAGGAAAGAAAGGAAAGGAAAGGAAAGNAGAAAAGAAAAGAAAAGAAAAGAAAAGAAAAGAAAAGAAAAGAAAAGAAAAGAAAAGAAAAGAAAAGAAAAGAAAAGAAAAGAAAAGAAAAGAAAAGAAAAGAAAAGAAAAGAAAAGAAAAGAAAAGAAAAGAAAAGAAAAGAAAAGAAAAGAAAAGAAAAGAAAAGAAAAGAAAAGAAAAGAAAAGAAAAGAAAAGAAAAGAAAAGAAAAGAAAAGAAAAGAAAAGAAAAGAAAAGAAAAGAAAAGAAAAGAAAAGAAAAGAAAAGAAAAGAAAAGAAAAGAAAAGAAAAGAAAAGAAAAGAAAAGAAAAGAAAAGAAAAGAAAAGAAAAGAAAAGAAAAGAAAAGAAAAGAAAAGAAAAGAAAAGAAAAGAAAAGAAAAGAAAAGAAAAGAAAAGAAAAGAAAAGAAAAGAAAAGAAAAGAAAAGAAAAGAAAAGAAAAGAAAAGAAAAGAAAAGAAAAGAAAAGAAAAGAAAAGAAAAGAAAAGAAAAGAAAAGAAAAGAAAAGAAAAAAAAGAAAAGAAAAGAAAAGAAAGAAAAGAAAAGGAAAAGAAAAGAGAAAAGAAAGTGAACTATCCCCATCATACTGCCCTTGATGAAGGACTCTGGATACTGACAACTAACCACAGCATCACATGGTAGGGAAAATGGCTCTTGACTTTTGACTGAAGGTGTTTAGAAAGGTGAGTATCACAGTGGAAGATACTAGAATGTCTATGTGCACAATAATTTTAACTGACTTATAAGTGGAAATAATTTAATAATTTGACTACAAAGAGTTAATATGATTGTAATTAGATTAATGCTGGTTGCTTGTTGTACTTTGTCTATACCATTAAACATTACTTAGACTATCAATAAATTCTTGTGTCTGCATAAAAGATGTGATCCCTGTTTGCCCATTTGAAAATTTTGAGTGTGATAAAAGTTCATTCAGGTGCATAGGTACAATTTTTCGTTATTTTGAGCAGATTTGCATGTATCTTGTACAGGCTGAAACTGAGTGTGATTGGTCTTTAAATTCTCTCAGAATTGCAGCAGAAATAGATAAAATACTTATGTGTCTCTGAGTGCCTGGAAAGACATAAAAGTATATTTATTCCATCTTGTTTAGGAATCTATCTTAGTTTCTTAAAAGTTATTTCTGATGGGATTTATGCCCATATTGCATATCCAGATATGCACCCCAGTTGTGTGTACACTGGCATCTAGATGCAGAACGCCTCCTTCGCTGCACCCGGATGGAAGGAAAAAAAAAAAAAAGTCTAGTGCATGATATGGAGGCAACTGTTGTATTCTTCAGCAGATCCCTACTCTGCGTGATCTAAACAGACTGTATTCCAGAGCTTTGATATCGAGTTGTGCTTAAGTAACATCTATTTCTCTACATCGATTAAAAAGAGACCATATGCTCCTGACTTAGAAGTCAAACAACATGCCTAGAGATATTTATGCTAAAAACTCTTATGTTTTCCTATTCTGCTGGCGGTAATGTTATGAGACTTGTTAGGCTAACGAAAGAGAAAGGAAATCCAGGGGAAAATGTCTAAATCTATTTAAGGGAAAATTTGCTTAGATAAAAGGGATAAATTAAAGTATGCTAGCAATTTTGAATTGTAGAAATGTTCTGAAACAAAGCTTAAGAAATAAAGAATATGGAGGAAAAATGGTGAGAACTTACATAAACACTAATGAAGCAGATCAATTCTTTCATTCAACATAAAAATGTGCACTGACATAGCCAGATGTAATATATCATACACAGAAAGATTCATGAAGATACATAATTTTCCACAGATGTTTAAAACTCTGTGTGATACTATTTAATGATTAATTAGTGATTCAATGAGTAATGATTAATTAGGGATTCAATTATTTGATATGTTAAAGGAGAATGAAGAAGCAAACCCATACATCACATCAGGTAGTGGGCAGTTCGTACACATGTCATTCTGTATAGTTGTAAAATAAGAATAGGAAAACAGACATCAACAAGTGTAGAACAGGACAATGTTGTAACATGGTCAATTGGCATTTTGAGGACAGCCATCATGTTTTCAGAGATATGTAAAATAAACAATTAAAAATACATTAAATTGCAATTCGTATTTCTAGAACCTACTCATATTCATATATGACTCATCATTTATTCAACTCTAGTCACTCAGCTGCCTGTGAATACATACTTAATGTTAGGTCCACTGCCATTAATGTCAAAGGCATGATCCAGTAAAATACGAAACCCTTGGTTTTGCTTAGTGAGCACAATGTCACATTACAATGATAAAAAGATATCATTCATAGGTATTGCTGTTTCTTTTTGGAGGCTGGAAATCATAAAAATCACAGTATCTTTAAGCAAAAAGTATGTTTTTCGATGTGTCTCCCTATATGGGGCAGTTTTCCATCAGATGTTTCTCCACTTATTATTGAATGCTAGGACTGTGAAGAATTCTCAGTGAGACATCCAATGTCCTTTTCTGCAGTTCAGATTCTTTAGTTGGTTAGTACTAATTTTACTGGACATAGAAAAAAAGACAGCAGTTGGATTCTATCCAAAAGTTTCCTTCATTCACATGGAAAGCTCAATGATTTTAATGTGAGACTTCTGTTTGTATTCCAAAGATCACTATTTGTCCATAGAAAAGATTGTAGGGTTGTGAAGAAGTGAAATCAATGGAAAAGCTTATGCAGCTTATGCAGCTTTCAGCAGGGGCAGACTTTAGCCATACATACAGTAGATACAGGAAATCATGTTCCTCTTCTATCCTCAGACAGTAAAAGATGGATTGTGTTTTCCTCTTGATTTCTAAAATTCAGGTAAATTTAAAGGTGTGGCATCATTAAGATGTGCATCATCAGAAGAGAATAGGAAATAAGATTTCAACAAATTGAAGATGTCTTTGGTTTTAAATGAAAACAGTTATTGTATTTCTTTATATACTGGGGGGAAAAAAAGAGGGGGAAAAAGTCAGGGTGAGATTTTTGGGGGGTTTTGTTTGGTTGGGTTTTTTTTGTTTTTGTTTTTTTTTGTTTTTGTTTTTGGTGTTTTTTTAAACTGATAGGCAGAAATATACAATATGGATTTTAAACTATAGAGGACGAGTAAACAGAGTAGGGAGGAAGACTTCCTTGTGTAACTCTTTATTTGCCTCAAGAAAAATTATTCTTTGATAGGAAATACACTGAATAAATGCATTCAAATATCAGTCAGAGATTTCAAAGCTTTCATCTTATCACTGCGCTAATAACTAATCATCTGGAAAATTTATTCTTTCTTCCTTTCTCTGTTATTAATTATAGGAAGGTATTAGCTCATTTTTTTGAGGTGCTGCTTGGAAAGTACTGGAACTGTCTGTACACTAGTACAATTTATGAGAAATACAAACTGCATAATTAGCTGTAAATAACTACAGTTTTTTAGATGCAAGGGTTTACAAGAATTATACTTTTATTCTTGCAGTGCTTGCTGAAAAATATAGTGATTGAAATGTATTCTTCAATATTCAGACATTTCTAAGGGATTTGCCTCTGGTAATTACAAACTATACTGTGAAGGTCATCTTAACTTAGAGATTCAGCTGCTAAATCAGCATATCTCTATTTTCTGTAGTTAGCCTCAGACTTCAAAGTCTTGTGAGCAGATGTTGAACTTAAAGTTTACATGTAGATTTACCAAGGTTAATGAATAATAGGGTAATTTAGCACATACTGCATTCTCTCTAAATAACAATGCTGAATCTTACCATGTTCAGTTTCTCCTTGTTTTGACTTGTTTTTACATAATCTAAAATATTCTTGATCGTCAAGAATTGTATTTAAAGATATTTTTAAATATATATTTTATTGTCTCAAATTTTAAGGTCATGTTTTGCTACATCTTGAATAAGACCATCACTCAGGATCTGGGCTACAAATTTTGGGAAAAGATTTATTAATGCCCCACTTAGTCTAAAATACAACTTACATTTAAGAGGGGTGGGGGAGGTGGCAGAGTGGTAATTGGGTCACAATTTTTACAAATGAATAATTGTGTATTATCAATAATAAACTTTGATTGATAACTAGGTTGCATGGCTCCATGAAAGATCAACCTTTCAGTTAGGAAATAGGTATCTAGGATAAAATAGGTATTTCAGCATCACTGTACAGTGATCAATATTTTTGCTGTGACAACTGTTATAGCTTAAAGTTTTATTAGGTTATAAAGGTATCATCCTGGAAAGGCTTATAAAGAGAGCCTATGCTTTGATATTAATGCATAATAATGCAAATTTAATTTTCTTAAATCCATTTTTACAAAAAAAACCCCACAAATCAACTCTTTTTCTTTTCATTTGAAACTGCAAAGTTCAATAATCCAAAGCTCTCACAGAAAGTGTTTTATACTGGTTTTCAATGAAAAAGACAGCTATGATGAGAATTTGCTTGCAATTAAGTATACGTGTACTGAAAAATTAATGTGAATTGTGTTTTCCTGTGAAAGCAAAAAAGCATGTCACAGCTCACAGATTACAGCAACATAGTGCAAAGTATAGGTATTAACAACACCAAATGAGTCAATTACAAAACTACCCGCTGTTGTCATAGATAGATGCTTTTTAAACAGTGTAGTGTTGAAACATATCTTCTGACAATATTTAAGCAAAGAGATAAGTGATACAAAAGATGATTAGAGAGAACAGATGTCTTTCTCCATTTTGCAGAAGCACCTAGCTGTTTCTGGAAAACTTTTTATTGTGGTTGAGAAAGTCATAGAAATGGTGGCTGTAGACATACAGAGACATTTTATTGGTAGTTGAACTTCATTTTTTTCCTTCATTTTTCTATCAGGATGTAGAACTGCATCTTGCTGAGTATTAGATTTCAAAGTCTTAATCTGCATTTCAAAATGCATTGGATGTTGGTATCCAGCTGTTGGTAGCAAGGGGCTGCAGGGGTGGCCTCTGTGAGAAGAAGCCAAGCATGCCTCATTTCAGACAGCAGCACCTATGGTGCACTCAAACAGCTGGGCCTACCTGTGCCACCCCCATCACATCGGGACGCAGATTACCTGGGGACCTGTACTGTGGGAGACCCAAAGCACTCCTACCTCCTCTGGGGATCTGAGCATCCAGGTGTCCCAAGCCAAGCCTGTTTTTCCCATTGTGATTATCAGTAAGTGATCCCATTTTTATCTCAATCTAGGAGTTTTTCTGACTTATTTGCCCACCTTTTTCTGTTAGAGTGGGAGAGTGAGAGACCAGTTAGGTGAGTATCTGCCTGAAGTTCAAGGTCAACCTATGACAGTCCTCTGTGGCTGACTGTTCCTTGCCCCAACTCACACAGCTGAAAGGCAGATGCAGGACATTACTTGTGTTTACCTTCTTAACATATTTATGGACAACAGTCCTAGCCACTCTGTTTTGTCAAACTGAAAACCACAAACTCTTAGAGAAAAGCAAACAGTAGAAATATGCATACATTTTGAAACAGCATACTTTTTAGATAGTCTTCTAGTGAAAGAGAAAAAGTTAGTCCAACCAAACTAAATTGCATGTAAGCAAACAGAAATCAGAAAAATGCCTTTAAGATGAACAGATAGTATAAGTGCATAGCAACTTGTCTGTCCATTTACGTTTAGTTGAATGCGGACGTCTGACTTCTATAAATAAATTTTACTCATGTCAAAGTTCTTTTATTCCCAAGGTAAGTAAATTACACACTGTGGAAGCATGAATGAAGTTTTTAGAAGTAAGTCTTTTAAAATATTTTGAATTTACTTTGCATTTTATTTCTTCCCTGATTTTGTGTAAAACTAGTATTTTTTTTCTAATTTTTCTGAAAATATCTTTGTATATTTATATGCTTTTTAAAAACTGTTAGAGGGAAGTCAGATTTTAAAGCAGATTTTCACAGAAAAGAAGCCAAGATCAAAATTTTTCAGGACCCTGAGCCCACTCCCATCTCATCCGAGTTTGTTGGCTGAGGCCAAACTCAGTTCCCTCAGTAAGAAAAGCTTTTATAAAAAAACTTAGAAGTTGCCTGAACAATGGCTGCTCCTTCTCTGGAGTACTGCTATTAAGCCAGAGATGTCACCTTTGGTGCCCGCCTCAGCTGTGGTGTCACCGCAATGATCATATCTGACAATGCACCCCGTTGGTCTCGATGTGGACCCTGGCAGTGACCTGAGGGCTAATGTTCCAACACATCCTTGTCCTGTCCCCTGGAGAAGCTGGGGCAATGGCACAGTCCTTGACCACACAGCCCTGTCATTATGGTCCCATGGGGAGACCTCCAGCCCCAGGGAGTTGCTGACTGAAACTTATTGTTTGTTCCATCAGTAAAAAAGAATATATATTCTATAGAGAAGTGGGTCATCAAAGAAGTATTAACAGATGAACTCACTCTATTGTCACAGGATAGGAGCATGAACTGTGAAACTTCCTAAGATTTAATGATTTTGTGTTAATGTTTTGTTGACCTTTGAATTTTTACTATCTTTTACGCCTTCATTAATTTGTAAATTATCCCTTTATTCTCCCTCTCCCCAGAAATAAACTCAATGTTTGTTGGATGTTCTTGGAGTTGTGTGGCTTTTGTGCTGTTTTTTTATTTATTTTATTTTAGCTGTTGTCTTTAGTTGTTTGGTTGTTTTAAAACCCAACCTGAATATTGTGTCAAATATAAGGCTAAAGGCAATGCTTCATTTTTTACAGCTACCCATTCAAGAGCATTCCACTGTGAGTCAGAATCAGCAATAATTCTGATAATAACATGTCTAGAGTCAAGTAAAAATCAAATGTGACAGTGAGATACCCACAGGAAAAATAATCTTGCAGTCTTTAGCTTCTCACCTAAACCTCCCTTCTTCTTCCTGGAAAACTACTCTGACATCAATCCCAAGATGAATGTCTAGATATAAGTGTATGTTGTGTTGGAAAAGAGAGCAAATAAAAAGACAAGGAGTGATTTAGTAGTTGTTCTTCATGCTAATACCATGACCTCTGTCATGAAGTTGCATTAAAGCAAAAATCACAGCTTGACTTTCTCATTGCTCACTTCATGGGAGCATGAAGTCATAAGCAACAGTCACTCCTGAAATATTTATCCTAGTTCTCTGTTAATATGGAAATAAATTCAATCAAGATGCCTGTTATAAGAGAATGTTTACCAGGTTTTAATACTAGAGAGTTAACAGGAAGGCTAACAATTAATTTAGTTGTTAAGGACTTATAGGAATTTTCAGTTTAAAAATAAACTGGGTATCCTTTATCAATTAAACTTAAATAAAAATATGTGGAAAAAAAAAAGACAGTGAAAGGTAAAGAACACATAGTCCTTCTTAAAAGAAATTCTTTAGTAAAACCACCTTCATATATACTGGGATAAAGATTATCCCAGTATACTAAAGATTAAATATTAAAGGTACATCTTACAAATTTGGTTAATACAATGTGTGCTTTCAATTCAAATGTATTAACTTTACCTATGCACATATAAAAAATAACAAACTAAAGATGTAAAATGCATATTATAAATACCCTTTAGAAAAAAAAACAACAAAAAACAAACAAACAAGCACCAAAGAACCACACTACAGCATTAAAAAAAAAACAAAACAAAAAACAACCAACCAAAGAAACAAACAAAAAAAACCAACAAAAACTAAACATAACAAAAGGAGCAAACAAAGTAGTCCTAACAGGAGAATGCACTCAGAAACTTTTTTTAAGAAGAAGTTCAACATCTAACTGAAAATGTCTGTATTTAACATACTAATATAAGGTACTATCAAATGTAGTAGATATTCATTATCTATAACGTAATAATGAATATATTGCCCTAGACAATAAATCCACAGAGCAAATAACATTGACACTTAACCTGTAATAAGAACATACTACTAGTTGCTTAAATGTAGTAAGCATTTCTTTGGGATTTTGCTGAACTGGGATCTATTACATAATTTTCATGCTGGTTTATTTTAATAAGGACCATAAGAAAGCAAAATGAAGCATGTTAAATATACTGAATGTTGCAGAAAATCCAGGACCTTCAGTTTCTATTTCTGACTCTTGACTTTGACGAGTTAATAATGAACTGATGCATGTGTTGATATAAGTAATCAAACTTGTAGGTCATTGTCTGTGCTTATATCCACTTTACATTATATTACTAATACATTTGCTGAAATATTTCACAAAAAGAGCTCCTGATCCTTTAATACATACTGATGTTGACTACTCAGGCTAGGATTTTTCTAGTATCATTGGGGTAAAAAGCATTTTATTTTGTGACCTAAAGGGATTTGAGAACTGGCCTTGAAATATAAAAAGTGATAAGCACAGCTTCTTTGTCTGGTCAGTTTAGGTTTCAAATGTATTAAAAGTAAGTTATTTCATTGAGTAACTTGAACAAGAAAGCTTGGGTGTCCAGGTAGTACCAGTTGGTGGTAGTTGGTGGTAGTCAGTGCCTGTAAAAAAAAAAAAACCAGTACTTTTGGTTATCCAGAAGTCCTAAACACCCAGCAGTGCAATTTTCTGTTCCTGCAAGAGTTATGTGGAGATATCCAGAGCAGGAGATGGAAAAACACAAGAACATATAGTGGGAGGATGAGAGTAGGTGCTTCTATCTCAGTGTGTTCAAAACAACAGTCAGTTTCCTGAGGTCAATGACAACTGCTGTTCTTTAAATAGTATTTCTTATTTATTGTACTATTTCAGGCAGAAGAGCCTTGTCTCTAAGCCCTCTTCAGCTTTGACGGATGTTACATGTGAACTCATTTTCCAGAAGCAATCCTTAATCAGAAAGCTCTAGGCAGTTTTGTGGTAGAGCTACATTCCCTCTTTCTTAGACCAACACTTCTGTCCTTAAACAGATATGTTTAAGTGAAAAGCATTCTTCTTAAATGTTATAGCTTTGAGATTTGAATTATCTTTTGAAATTATTTTGCACATATTCATAATTAGAGTTTATGACAATGTCCTGTGTATATATATTATACATGTCTAGAGTTGAAGACCAGAAAACACAAAATATTCGTAATTCGACTAATCTAGCTAAACTTTACAGTGTTGAAAAGAGTTTTGTGGTACAGAGATCAGAATTAAGACTAAAAATTTTAGACATGAGAATAAGACGCAGATAATTCTGGCATCTATACTAATACAAAATGGAGTTACCAGGGTAAAAGGGAAATCTGAATTCATAGCCTAAGAACAGCAGTTGTTCTCTGCTGGGAGCTTCACAAAAAAAGGCAATAACTATGATGCTTGCCAAACTGAACAAAAGTAAACCTATGTAAAAGCTTTGGTAACAAGCTGAGTTTTTGGTCTCTGATGCTCCATCAATCACAGAAATGTTGCAGAAAGAGCCAATATAACTCTCAGAATATTATTACTGACTTTTTACCTTTTTCAAAGTATGTTATTTGTGTATATGTGCTAATTAGAACTCATAGATCCTTTTTCACAAAGTAGCTGGATAGTGTGGTTTTCCTCATTCTTTATCTGCATATTTCATTATTCCTAAATGTACAGCATGATATAGAATAGAGCACATTTTTTTAAAGTCAAATGACTTCCCTCTATTTAATTTTCAATCATTTAAAAAGACTTACATGTAAAAAGAAAGGCTTGTTTTACCTATAAAGTAGAAACATGCCAGTGAATTTTAACATTTTACTGTTTTGTTTTGAATCCAAAAATAATCATACTAATATAATTATATGAGAATTTCTATATTGAGTAGACAAATAAGACAGCACCATTCTTAGTAAAAAGCCACTGCCTTTTTACCAACTATATCTTACATGTCTTTTAAACACTAAATTTTCTAAATGTATATATAATCAGTTGAAAAAGTCAAAATGGACGGAACATAAAGGCCAGAAAATTTGACAGGATCTGAGTTGAAAAAAATTTTTGTATTGACTTCACTAAAGGTGAAGTATACAAGTATACAAGTATAGGTGTAGGACTTGAGGAACCCAAGAACTCTGTTCATGCACACAACTTCTACATAATATTCAGTCTTATTCTTTACTTTCAAATCACTTCTTTTAGTCAATCAGTGTTTTGCAGAGGAAAACAGATTATTTGCTGTCTCATAACTTGTCTTGTTAAATGGAACACGGCGAGAAAATGGTGAGTCTATGAAGGTCTAATCTTCCTTACTTAAAATTATATCATCCTTTATGCTCAAACCCATCTTCCATGGCACAGTAACTTAAGCTATGAAGCAAGAAGCAAAAGAGCAAAAGACAAGATTAGTGAAACTTGTACATGAGCAGCTCTCTGTATGGGCTGTTCATAGAATAAGGGAATAAAAAAAGTAAAAGAATTGCAAGAAAGACTAAAAGAAAATTTGAATCTTATTCAAGCCTCTGGGGAAGATACTTCAGGGGAATTGTCTACAAGCATAGTCTACACTAAAGGTCAAAACTTAATATTTCATGAAGTTTTTTATCCAGATGAATTTCAGTTGCAAAACAGCTAAATAACTGCAATATCTGAGTACTTTTGAGTATCTAAAGAACTTAAATTAGTTGGGTTTAGATTTTTTTATTTTCTTAATTTTTGTTTAAGTAAGCATTTTTGAGCAATTCTAATGGACATTGAGGAAGTTGTCATTTAGCAGCTGCTCATTATGAATTGCTAAAATATAAAAACTAAATGAAATTAAAGTCTTAAAAGTTTTATTTTTCTTCTTTTTTCTTTTTTTTTTTTTTTTTAATTCACAGCCAAGAAAATATCAGTGTATCCATGTGATTTCAGAGACCACTACTAATGTCTGACTTTGGTCCTTCCTGCTTCATTGCTGGGGCATATTATTAGGGTTTTTTCCCTTGAGTTGTTTTTGTTTGGTTGGTTTGGGGTTTTGGTGGGGGTTTCTTTCTTTGTTTTCTTTTAAGTCTTCAATATATTTAAAGGTAATTTAGTAACAAAATTCATGGTTCAGTAATAATATTTAGGCTTTTTATAGACTTTTTTTTGAGCGAGATCTATAGCATATTAGCTCTCTGCGAGGGACTTCAGTGTGCCTTCTATCTTCGCAGAGTTAGAAAATAGACAAGAAGTCATTTGTCCTAAACAGCACACTGTGAAGAAAGATAGAAAAGATAAATTGTAACATCTTGAAAGAAATGAAAGGGAGGGAGGGGGAAGTAAAATACATTGGCCAACCATGGAACCTTTTCTAAAAGTAACATTTCATTGCAAAACATAAAATCAAATAATTATCCATTGTTGTGAAGTATTTATTATGCTGCTAGAACTACTGTCTGATTTTATCAGAAACCTGGAGCCCTATGAATAATAGTTGTTTTGTACTGGAGAGACTCAGCTCCCACAATTATTTTTATTTCACTGCATGTTTTCTTTCAACAGTTATTTATACAGAACCTTTCTGTATGTGAAATCAGTCTTTTGTCACTCATAACCTATAATTAAATGTAGGTCATGGGGGACACAATCAAGGTGACTTATACTGGACAAATAATTAGACCTTAGTTGTTCCTACTACAAAGTAGGAAAAGAATCCAAACCTCCAGCAGTTCTAGAGCTCTGTTACTGACACTTTCACACTGTCACACTAAATTTAATTGGAATTAAAGAATACACAATATGTTTTGAGCTAAATCTCTGATATCTATTATCTGTATAAGCAGAACACCAAGATTTTGTCATCAGGCAGAATAAGTTCACTACTGAGTCTAAATCAGAACAGTAAATGTATTTTTCTTAGGCAAAAAATTAAAAAAAAACCAAACCCCAAAACAACTTCAGTTTTGCTCTTCAGAATTACAATGAACCAGGCCTGCAGGCTGTCAGGACCACAGATGAGTCCATATCCATCTTATCTGGCAGTTCCATATTTTCTAAGTAAGCCTGTATTTCTGTCCTTATACATTTACCCCCAAAATTTACATTTAGATAAACAAAAGTACAAACATAAAGAAAAAAATTACAATATAAAATTATTTTAGCTAGGTCATATTAAAAGTATGATCTTAATGCTGAAATCTTACTAAGATTATGAAAGAAAAATAAGTATTATTTCTGGTATTCTTTTCTATTCTCTCTGGATATTTCCTATTGATACTAGGAAAGCACTCCTTGTCTCTCATTAGGACGGACAGACTGTCTTCTCACAGCATTTCTTTCTCAGCATGAAGTAGGGCACCCCAGCTCCTCTGACTGCAAAAGTTAAACTCATTCATAGCCAGGAAAAGTAAGATAATTATCATGTTGTGCTGTTTTGATCAGGCTGCTCTACAGGTAACCCACAGACCACACTTGTTTGACAACATTTTTCCTGCCTATACTGCTAACTTGGACTTAACTCTTCTAAATGTTAGTCCAAGTCTGTTCTCTGAGCATGAGAATTTTGTAATGGAATTAAAAAAAAATATTATTTATGAATCATTGTGTTGCAAAATAATTTTCTTATTCTTTTAAGATATTATTTAATGTGAACTTGCATTTTTTACTTATACTGACATTGAGCCATATTTATGGAGCCAGAAATTATTTCACCATTATATAAAGTTAGTTAGTATGAACCCAATTACCTGTACAATTTCACAAGTTATGGAAATGCACAATGCTCAGGTTCTGTTGGTTTATAATATATTTAATTACAGATTGATTAACAATTACTTGAGTTAACAGCTTATAACAGAAAACAGATGCATGTTAGATATACATCAAGAACATTTTGATGCCTTAAAATACGTGTTTGAATTCTTTGTCCTCTAGGACTACAGAACATTTATATAGTTCAGGTACAAAGTGTCTTGTGCTGGCTAGGTGGTAGACTGGCATGTCAAATACCTTTTGGCAGGTCTGACAGAACAGGAAGGTGACATTTTTAGAAGTCATATAGTGGAAGTAACTTTCAAGTGTGATGCAGAAACATTTGTTTTCTTACAGAAGAAATGAAGAAAAGTCCCTTCTAAATAGAGTAATTAATTCAAACTCTATCTCTGAAGGTGTACACAATTTATTTGCAATTTATTTGGCTTCTACTTTCCATAAAGAAGTTTGTTATTAAACTAAATATTTAAACTTCTTTTTTTTTTTGTTAAAATAATCAACAGTTGAAATTTTTCATCAGAAAAAGAAAAATTGCTAAGACAGCAGCTGAATTCTAAGATAAAATCTGTTTGGAATTTAAAATACTGAGAGAGCAGGTTCAAAGTGACAGCCTTTACTCTGAGGATAATCTGAGAGCAAAAATTTCAATTTTAGTTTGAATAAAATGTGAATTTCTGAAAAAAAAAAACCTTCTATTTTTCCCTACTAGCCATTTTAGCCCACAGTTGGATTCTGAAGCACATTAGTTAGATTCCCTTCAGATGAAACCAAAGCAGAAGACATGCTGGGAGGGGGCCTTTAGGGAACTCCAACCATGAATGCACCTTCAGATCCCAAAATCTGAAGTCATCAGACCTGAAATGTGTGTAGTGACAATGTAATTGCCTCTGCACTGACTGCTTTACACTCTGCATCCATTCCTCTGCGATGAGCTATCTGTTGATGTAGACAGCATGGGTCAATAATATTTCAGCGCAGCTAAAGGTCTATACTCTTGTGCACATCATAGCTGAAAAATGCTGTGATTAATTCTAATTCATTTTAACTTTAGGTTTTCCCTTAGAACTTGCACATTGGTATTCAAGTGTCAGATTCAACAGCATAATCCATGGTGATGTATTTATACTGTTAATAGCTTTAAAGTTACCTAAATTTGTGGGAGAAGTATCTAAGCAAAACTTCATGTGAAACCTTATCTCAAAAATTTTGGATCACCTTGACATGAGAGAATTCTGAGTGGTTTTTTCTTTCTTTTTTTTTTTTTTCACTTGTGCATTGGTAGTCTTAATTTTAGTTACTGTATCACCTTCTTACAGTAACTCTGTGATAATTAGAATTAATATTTTTATAAGAGTTACAGCTTGATTTCCAAAACAAAAATTTCCAAAATGTTCATACAAACCTTTTTTCTAAGGATCACAAAACTTTAATGTTCAGAATCTTGGCAAAAACAGAGTAAACCAAGTTTACAAGGTCATTCAGTAGGTTTGCAATTACTGTGTTCTTACATTAGCACAGTTTTACAACTCTAAGACCTAAAAGAATTCATTACTTTCTTCCTTTGTTTTGTATTAATTTTTTCTCAAACTTTCAGTTTAACATGATAGTTCTTGGAGATGAAGAAACATATGGGCACATGGTTTAAGCTGTTCTCTAAAGCCAAACAGCTAAATCTGAGTGGCTTGGAAGGACACATAGGGGTGACTAATTCATTAAACAATTAAATTAGAGGCTTGAAGTTCAGCTTTCTGGAAATACCGGTGTAGCATCAAGACCAAAGTTCTAGGCCTCCCAGGGGTAGTTGTAATAAGTAAACAGGGTTTAAGATTTGACTAGGAGCATGTCAGCCTAGTTCACAACAATTCAGAACAGGAAGTATTTCAGATAATACTGTTTCATGCCAGTAGAATAGCTGCTCTGCGGTTGCACTGCAGGTTTCTTTTCTAGTTCTGTTTGGTGTGATTTTTGTTAAAACACTTAAAGTATTTTATCTGCTTTAATTTTAGAACATAGTTAAGACGTATAAGTAATTTTCTATGGGAATAATGAGGATGGTACATAGTAAAAAATATTACATTACCTGGACAAGTTTAATGGACGTGGTTTGGACACAAATGTATTATGGTCATCCCAGGACTTGAGAATATAAGCTGATTCATTTAAAGTCATATTGGTGTAGACTGTCAGTATTTGTAGAGTTGGTTGGATCACAATATGTATTTCAGTGATGCCTTATCTTACAGGTGTAGCTCACATAAATTTAGTTGTGTGCAGGTAGCATTTGAATGAGTCATTTAGCCACCAATACTTTGTGACTGATTTCTGAAGCAGTGTTTCTGCTCTTAGGTGGCTGTCACAGTTCCAGGGGAGCAATTGACTCAGCCACTGACTGAGAATGAGTATAGAATGGTTAGATTCTACCTTATGAACTCCCCTATGAAGGTGACTAAATTTTAGTGGAAAAATTGCAGGTGAATTTCTATGGCCAGTTAATTCTCAATTTCCCCCTTAAGACAGTTCTGATGGAGAATACTTAAACAATAAAAGTTTTTGCTTTGTTTTAAAGGGTTTTAAAAGTTTAGCTGAACAGTGAAAACAGCACAACATCTGGAAGATAAAACCAAGCTAGAAACCATAACAAGGCCAGCTGTCTGGGTCAGCCAACAATGATAAGATATAGTTTATTTTGCAGATATCATCAATTTCTTTAACTGAAATAGTCAAGGGTCTCTCAAAGGCAAAATACCTTGGGTAAGGGTTTTAGATGGATCAGATGTAACTGAGTAAATAGTAGTGTTAGATATTTAGGATGAATATTTGTAGTACTGCTATAGATGAAATACAGTCGTTAGCTATTTCTCAAGCATAAACTCTCTGAAGGACACTGAAATTTGTTTCTCATGGGCATTTCTTAGATTTCATTACTTTGATGATAATGAAGTAAATGTAGTGTATAGATGGGTTTATTGTTTTCTAGTAATAACTCAATCAGAAAAGTCAGTAGGCTATCCTTTACATAAAATTTATGAAACACCTTAGATACTGCTTCAGTTACAAATCTGTCTGCTAAGTACTTTCCCAAAAACTAAGGTACTTTAATAACTATTTGAAATAGTTTATTAAACATCTGCTTTCTTGAAAAAAAAAAAGAGAGAGCTGTCAATTAACTGTATGAACTGATAACCAGATTCAAATAAAATTTGATACATAAATTAAAAAGTTAAGTCTCCTTTAGACATCAAAAGAGAGCAGATCAAACCTTTGGCAAACCTTTGGTGGATTGAATCATTATGCAGAATTCTTCCCCATTCTATATTAACCATGTGGGATGCCTGTAGAAATGTTGTTCCTTTTTTTATAGAAACTCAGATGGATTTGAAAAATATAGAGGGAGTAGATTTTCAACTTTTTTTCAAGTGGTTTCCACAATAAAAAGTGGAAAAAAGAAAGGTAACACATGTTTTTCTATAAATTCTAGATCTCATAGATTTCATTGAATTTTGCTAGAATGGCCATAGGGCAATATCAGTAAATTACATTCCAGCCTTTCCTAATTGAAAATTCTGTTATCTATCTCATCATGTTTGTTATATTTTTAAAATAACATCATAATGCATTTCAGAATGGATGCTATGCATTAAATGGACCTTTCCAGAAACATCAAATGGAGCTTACAAGAAACATCATATAAGACTTCAAGGCACAGACACTCTGTTGACATCTCTTAACAGGTTGTGAATTATGTATTATTTATAAATCCAGAAGAAACAGAAATTTTTATTGGCTTTTAAAGCAAAGTACTGTTTCAGAGAACTTACTTAAACAATGACCTTTTTGAGACATGATGGAAAATAAACCATGGGTGCTATGTTTTCTTAGTCATGAGTAATAGTGACTGACTTCAGAATTTCTGCACTTTTTTATTTTTTTTTAATGTAAGCAGAAGATCTAGATTTTTGTTTATAAGTTTTTTATAGATAGCTTTGAAAAACTGTGCTTAGAGTTTATGGAATTTACTATATGTGTAGATCCATGGTTATAAACTCTATAATTATATTCAATTTCCAAGCAGATATGTAACCACTATTCTCAGGATTAATTTCTAATATGCTTTGATGTATAGTTAAAAGAAAGACACGAGGGGGAAAAAGAAGTTTAGTGCTGAGTAATGTTCCTAAAACACTGCATACTATTCTGAAATATAAAGCACCTAGAATTAAGATATAGCCATGAAATGCATCAGTGATACAATTTACAATAAATTTTACATGTATAATCCAGACCTTTCAATACATGTAAATAAAAACTCTATTCTTTAGTACTCTACAGCAGAACTTATCCTTGAAAAAACAAAGCTTCTATTCACAACAAACTGAAATAAGAGTGACTTAAAAGGACTGTTCTCAATTCATGATGAAAAAAAGAGCTAGTAGGTGAAACAATACAATTCACAATTAAAAGTGTTACTTTCTCTTGTTAAATTATTTTACCACATATTAGGATAAAGTAAAACAATGTTGTGCCATGCCATGTTACCTACAATAAATAAAAGCCTTTTTAAACACCCTCTTCTAAATGTTTTTCATTGTTTTAGTGCATTTCTTACTATATGTCTTAATATTTTCCTATTGGCATTTTCTTGTATAAATGTATTTCTTATCATATTTATCTTTTTAAATAAATACACAAAGCACGGCAATCACTTTCTTCATAATCTCACATTACAAAAATGCTTTGAGTTACAAAAAACTGTGGATCTCACTCTTATCATTTTAATAACAATCACACACTCTAAACCAAAATAATTTAAGTTGGAATGAAATGTAATGACAGATATTACATTACGGAAAAATAGAGCATGGTCATATGAATGTCAGCTTGTTGATAATTTAACTTCAATTTCATCCTCTTTCAAGTTGACTGTTAATACAAATGAGCTTGGAAACTGATATTATCTGGTTGGGAGTTGGTTCAAGGAGTGAATATGCATTTGGATATGTTGGTCTGTCCAGCCAGCTCCTTAAAATTTTGCTTAAAATTTTGTCAAAGTAAGTTATTTCTCTTTCCCAGTCTATCAGATATACCAGAAGCTGGTGATTAAATGCAAGATATCCAATTTTAAAAGACAACAGTCACTCCCCCAACCATATTTTACTTCCATTCCAAGAGGGTTTGTGTTACTGGATGTACAGTACTTTCAAAAAAACTGACATAACTTTAGTCTGGGTACCTGAAAAATGAGATACTTATAATATGTATCAAAAAACTTTGGTGCGTGTTTGATATTTTTTCTTCTATGCATCATTTTTATATTTTAGGTAAGACAATATCACGACAAAACAGGTTAAGATAATGAATATCAGAATACAACGGATCTCAATACTAATAAAAATGGAAAGATAAAAGCTGGGTTTAAATTCCTATGTATTTTATATATAAACAAATGTGTGTATGAAAACCAGATCTGTTTAGTGTAATTAAAAGGAGAACAGAAGGGGGGAAATTCTTTTATAGCACAATTTATAACTTCATTGCAAAGCAATTTATTTAGTCTGTCACAGTAGACTGCACAATATATCCTGCCTTGATATGGCAACATTATATTCCCAACTCATATTCTGAAGTTGGCTGTCTAAAAGCCTGTGGTCATTTCAAATTACTTCAAATGACAATCATTCTGCCCTCTGTATAAGTGCAAGGTTAACAAAAAACAAGGGAGAAAAAAAAAAAAGAAATAAGAATATATGGGGTGTCATAATAAGCAGCTCCCGTGTGGGAAAAAAAAAAATAAATGGGAAAAATAGATATTATATTTTTCAATTATTGCTGTAAGACCTTAAAATCCCCTCATAGGGAAATAAAAGAGAAAAGCATAAAAATTCTTCCGCTGCTTTAGGAAATAAGGCACATGAGTTCTGTGTTGTTTTAAAAAAACTGTAGACCATCCTAGTCATTTGTTCAAGATACATAATGTTTTCAATTACTTTGTCACTCCTACTGCAGTTTTAGTAGGGGAAAAGAAAATTCTGTCTTGGGACAGAATAGAATTCTAGAATAGTATTAATATCACTAGAATATAAATGTACAAACAGAAAAGTTTTTTGTTACCACACCTATGTTGATATTAATTCACTTGCTTTTGTTCCATAATTCTGGGTTTATATAGTCACTAAAAATAAACACATAAGACACAATGCTTAACAGGATGGGGTGAAAAAATATGTCAAAATACACAAAATAAAATGCAGAAGAATCTTAAATGAAATTGAAAATATGGAGATGGGATAGATGCATTTTTTGTTTGACATGATATATCATTACTGGATGGTTACAAAGGATTTTATATACAATAAGAAATAAAGTAAAGCTCTGACTATCCTTGTGTCTCTGTTGATTAAAAAGTGTAGAGGTAAGATTCTACTCCAGATTCAGACTGAAAACATGTCAGTAACAGAACAAGATGTCTAGGCTTGCCTTAAAGCCAAGTGAAATGTAAATGCTGTCACTAAGATCTGAACAGCTGTTTAGTGCAACCCAAAATAAATACTTAATTTAGACAGCTGGGTCACTCTTTACACTTCAATGACTGAATTTGGTACAGTGTAATTCAGTTATCCATTCATAAATGTCTAATGCTATTTGAGGAGCCATACAGCTTTGGAGACATCTTCATGAGACCAAACCTGTGAGGAATCTGATCCCTCTACAGACAGCTTCTGGAAGCAACAGAGGAAATACTAGAGCACTGCAGGCAGCACCTAATACTTCAGTTCTGCACAACCTAAGCAAATCCCAGCTCCCTCTTCACTCAGCAAGGAGCTTAAACAATTAAGCAGTCAAATGGATTTCTGAAATGCAGAATTACCTATAGACAACGTGCAAGAGACAAGGATGAAACATAAAATGTGGAATTTGGTGAAAAAAAAAAATTAACCACAGCAATTAAATTGCTATTCTTTCTTTTAGATTCTGTATTAGAAATTAGAAATTTATCTGACTAAATATATACACTTAGTTCAACTGCCCAATCTCAAGGGTCTAGTAACATTACAATATTGTAAAATATTCAACCTGATTCCTAGCTCACACTTTGGACACTGTTGTGTGTCTTTTAAGCCCTGCACCCTATTTTATTCCTACCTGGATCTTTTGGATGTTCAGATGAAACCTATGTGGGAAAATTAAACAAATCTTACATGTTGTCATCCAAGTCCAGGAAGATGTGACAGTGATGAAAGGTAGCCAGGTTTCCTGCTCATTCTCTAAACACACACACAAACACAGACCCTCTCCCTTTCTGCCATCTCTGATAAACGATGTGACTTAGCCTAAGATAACACCAGGTGGTTATTGCAGGTGGAACTACCTAGATGCTGGTGCAATTAATGTATTCCAGACAAGGAGGAACAGAAATTTTTTGATGCCTGTCATCCTGCAAAGTTTTATAAAATGCTGCTGGAGACTGACCCCATTAGGTAAAATGGTCTCCAAAGGTTGCAGGCAGCCTCCAGAAGGATCCCAGGATCTCAGCAGGGACTACTGCAGGGTAGTCCAGTCCAAACACAGGGAATACTCACCTTTGGATAGGAGAGAAAAAGTTCCCTAAGATTCAGTGAAATATGGAGATAAAATCCTGAGGTAGCCATGTAGGTTCTTTGTAATTGTGAATGTTGCAAGGCCAAAGACAGTAAACTTGTATGTTTCTATCTGAACCTAGTTATACTATAAAGCTTTAGACATAACTGTAGACCAAATCCAAGACTAAGAGTACCAAGCCACTTCACTGAGAAGTTTAGAAAGCAAGGAGTCTCACTGAAGCTCATGACTCAACAGGAGGAACCACAACCTGAGTACACTATAATCCATTTTAATAGTGCATGCTGCTTCATTGGCAATATTTAGAAACTGTATTAGCAATACATCTAATGATAATCATCTACATAATCATTGTGTCCCAATTCTCATGCTTGGCCAAGAACCTTCCCTTGACTACTCTGCTACTGAAGGCTACGCTTCTTTCTACTCAGAAAGATCCATTTGGGGTACAATTTATGTCATGATAGAGTAAATGCAGAGTAAAAATCAGAGTAAACTGATCAGATCAGTTGTGTACTAGAGCTTCTTATCTTCTCCTTATTGTCTCTAAAGGAAACCTGAGATAAGTATTTCAGTTACAGATGTCAACATCTATGTTGAGTCTCATTAATCCAAATGTAGAAATAAAAATGTCTGTGTCAAATGTGAAAGCTCACTGCCATTTTAACTTTTATCAGGCTCTATGTCAAGGTAAAGGGCACATGTTTTAAGAAAAGACAGGAAATAACTGTTTTTAGCTCTCTTCAATCATGGGAACGTTTCTGAAAAATTTAGAGGTGGTATGCATGAAAATACTGGATGCTTTCTCAGGCAATATAATATCTGCAACTCAATCTTAAAGAGAAGAGTACAAATCATTCTGCTTTGTTTAGTAGGAAAGGGCTTGACATTAAGAAGATCAAATAATGGTAGTAACAAAGCAAAATGTTTGAAAATCTCTGTCCTATCACACACACACACACACGTGCGCGCACACACACACACACAGAGCTTGAAGTGTTTGAGCTGTAAGGTTGTGGGGTTTTTTTTCAACAGAAGAGGACACGTCCTTGGACAAAAAGAAAAATAAGCTTCAACCAATCAATGAACACAAAACAAGATGAATGCAATTTTCAAATAAACTTCAATTGAGATCTCAGAAATACTCTGTCTCTTCTATTATTGTGTGAAAAGAATAAAGCTGAGAAATTTTAGAATTTCTGCTCTAGATAATATCAATAAAAATGGTCATGTTGAGAAAAAAGAAAGGGCAAATAACAGGGAGGAGATATGAAGCAGAGGCAGTTGTAAATGTTAAAGGCACTATTATGTAAGTATATATGAAGTATTTGAGAAGTACAGTAAGTCTTCTAAATGCCTGGATGTTATAGAGGGAGAAAATAAGCATGAATGAATCTGACAAAAAATCATTGTGTGAAAATGAAGTTTGACAGTATTAAATGAAGGAGTTTCAAAGAAATAATACTGTCAGAAGAATTGAAATGACCTAAGTTATTAAATTAAAAACAAATGAGTTGGTAAGTTTAATTTTCCTTTATAAACAGTCTCCCTGGGGCAGATAAAGACAGACAGCTGCAATACCATGACTCTTATCTTTCATTGAATACTGAGGGCTGATGTAGTAATTATTGCTGCTATCAAACAAATTATCAGGTATGAAAAAATAATATAACTATTTTCTCTTTGGAAGAATGTTGAAAAACTCATTGTTCCATCTCTTTATGAGAAAAGGTATAATATAATTCCCATGTTTAAATATCATTTAGCATCATAACAAGCTAGTATCTTATACCAGGCTGGTATTTATACTGCTAAGGTCCTCAAAGCCCTTAAGCATCTTTTGATTAATTTAATGCATTATAGCATGTAAACCTGCTTTTTTTTAATATATCTGATGAAAAATACAAGATTATGAGCTTTGAAAAATTAGTAACTTCTTGTAGGTAAGGCATGTTCTTTCACAGAGTACCTTGAGACCGCTTAATGCACATTTATTAGAAGAGTTCATATCTGGTGGCATACATATGATTCTAGTGATTAAACTATTAAAGTTACTCTCTGGAGGAAAAAAGAGAGAGAGAGGGGGACACAGATGATAAGAGGGAGGAGGGAGGAAAGGGAAAACTCCAGTGTCAGTCCAGGATGGACAGAGATGGGTCCTTGTCTGGAGGATCTCTTCTGTACAGCAGTGGTAAGAAACAAATTATGATGTTGCCTATTTTTTTGCCATGCTTCTCCCTTAAGACTTCACAGTTGTCATTGAAGCTTTTTTAAATTCCACTGACTAGTCCTAGGTGTGTTGTTATTAGTTCTGATTGGACTATGTCAATCAGATGCAAGTATTGCACCTTCACTGGTATTTAGGTGTCTATGCATACACCATATTGAATAATTAACAAATCAGTACTAGTCTCAGTACCGAACCCCAAGGGACAGAATTTGTTGCTTATCTTCATCTGGACTTTGAGCCATCGGCCATGACCTGCACTCTGGATGTGACCGTCTAACCAGTTCCTCATCCACTGAACAATCCACCCATCAAATCCATCTCTTTCCAATTTAGAGAGAAGTTGTGGGGTAACGTGTCAAAGGCCTTACAAGGGTACAGAGAGATTACATCCATAGCTCTTCCATCTGATTCATCTAACAAGGTAAGTAAAAAATTCTTCCAAAGATGTGGAAAGATGCTCATTCTGGACTTGTAATAAGAACTCCAGTATCATAAAACACCAGATAGACCTTTTACCTATAAATCTGTGCTAAGTAGCCTTACTGTATGTCCAAGCCAAATCTGTGCATCTCTTTGGTCTAGTTTCCCTACAAATTTTGAAATAAAAAGCTATTTATTTTGTTACTCCCTATAGGTATCTACCAAGAGTTAAAGGGTGAAAAAGGGCTAAAGGACAGAAAAATATTGAGTTGATAATTCTAAAAAGGAAGCAAATTTGTCTGCTTTAATATAAACTTCAGAAGATGTCTTCTGACTCTGAGTTAGCTACACAAACTGTTTGGAGACAATGAAAATATGCAATGACACAGCACCTCAGAAGGATGCTTAATGCCATCCTAAGATCAATTATTTTTCATTGTCTAATGTCAAATGCAAAGAGAGCCTAGTACAGTTAAATTGTATATGCACATTGAATCTTTGGATCTTTGAAGTTACAAATGGTTTCTGCCCTATCTAACACAATTTATAGAGTATACTACCAAGGACTTAACACACTCTTGACAATAGACTGGATGAAACTTCTGAAATTCTAGGAAAAAAAGGTGAGTCACAGATTGCATTAACGGTCATTATGTTAAGGATCTGTTGGGTGCATGGTGCATCTATAACTGAGAAAAGTGATAAATTTCATGTTTTATATAACCACATAAAGTAAAAGCAGGAAACACCTCACATCTGTTGCTGTATTTTAAGTATATATGAGATATTTTGCAAGTGTCAATTTTTCATGAAGTGTATGTAGGTAAACACATACATACAAATATCCATTTGTATGTACACATATATATATATATATAAAAGTAAATTGACAGTTTGAACCACATAAATTACTCTCATTTACATTTAGACTGTCCTAAATTATGCCCCAATAGTGTGTACAAGTTTCACTGCTGCATGCATAAGATTACTGAATTTATCTTTGTCATCTCTCATTTTTATAAACACATGTTGTGAACAACCCAGATAGAATTTATAATTGCTCATTCTTTCAAAGCTCTTTAGTGCTTTCATGTAGTTAAACTCAAATCAACTTCCACTCAGATATTTATCAGTTATTTCCATTTATGAAGCTAATTTTACAAGTTGGGAAGATGCTGATGTGAAAAGAACTCTCTATTAACAAAATCACTTTTAAACCACAATGAACTCCAAAGCATTTTTTATTTCTAAATTTACAAGTAACATGAAAAAAAACAAAAACAAAAACAAGCAAACAAAAAAAGAATTCGTTTTGTAATAGTGGTTCATGGTAATCATATGACAGCTATGTACCCTCCCCTAGTATACATGTTATACCCCAGGGTGCAAATGCATTGACTTAGATAGAAAAACTAAAGAAATAGAAAGGAGGATATAATTGTCAGATTGTTCTATAATATTTTTTGTCCACTATTGATTTTTTTTTTTTTTGTGAAGTAAGTTAAACACAATATACAGGGAGTCTGGGGAAGAACAGAATGTCTACACTTGTTTGCGAATCTCTTCTTAATATAGACGAGAGCAATGAATGTTAGAAAGTGTTTGTGATTTCCTCTTTTTAATAGAAACACTATGTACAGTTGGCTATAATAGGGAAATTACATTATTATTATTATTGCTAAAAAGAGCTTCAGGAAAAACAGAGAAAGCATTCAGTAAAATATTTGCTGATTCCAAGTGGTTTAATTATACACACAAATGGATTTCTAAATGTTTCCACCCAAACTACAATAGAGACTCTTTTGTTCGTAAATGGAAAATAAATCTTTCTCACAGAGATCAGGACCAGCCTAGAATATTATTGACATCATTATTGAAAATACTATTTGAAAACCATAGTATGTAAGCATACAATTATAAGTCCTGTTGTATTTTTTTGTAAATGTTGCCTAGAAGAAGAGGAGATTTAATTCTGTATAAGGATACATTTTGAAATGAGATCCTAAGCAAATAGTCACAAAAAAGACAAAGATCGTTCAGCGTAGACACAACTAGAGTATATTATTGTGCTGAATAACTCTGTGAGATAACTCTGAGTGAATACTGGGCTGTGGAATCAAACTTATATAACACAGAAAGCTATTTGCATGGCAGTTGTTTGGATTTTTGTTAGGGCATAATGCCACGCTTACACAACTAAATAGTGTTTGGCCCCCAGCACCGCCCCAACAGCAAGTTGGGCTTGAGTCTTTCCTCAGCCAGCTCTAGTATTTACAGACCAGCATTCACAGAGCTCTTTTGTGTTTCCCATACAATTCATTTTTTCACATGTATTGTTGATGGTTTGAGTGTAAACTGGAGTGTGACCTAACCTCAAGGTAAATAGCTCTTTTAAAAACATTTTCTTTGTTATACTCCTATTCTTCTGAAAAAAGAATTGAATGTTACAACTGTTAAACTTAGTGTTGTGTTCTTACTCCAAAAACCCACCAAGACCATAACTCTTGAAATACTCATTCAAGCTAATTCTGCTTAGGATGACTGATTTTGATTAAACTACTCTGCATATATGCGGGTATAACTGACATCCAGTTTTTCACATTATGATAAAATGTTGTGATTTTTTACGTCAGAACAGAAATCAACTTTTTAAAATTTATTGAGCCTTATTTTAAGACCAGCTAACCTTTGGGAATCCTTATGGAAACAACCTATAATTGTATTATGGATTTTTTCCCATTAACTAGAATTTCAAAATTTTAAAAATCTTTTTAGTGTTAAGCAGCATCTTGCCTTTATTTTGGCCGTTGTGTCTACTGGACCCTTAATAAGCTTTTCCATGAAAAGACTAAATCTTATTATATGTTTACATGTTTAATCTAAGTTTATTTTTTGTAAGTTTGAAAACTGTATTCATATTTTTTCTTTGCTCACATTATTGATCTTATTCTTCCCTTTTCTTTTTTTTTATGTTTGATCTTTCTTATCTTCTAAGGAGGAGGTATTCCCAGATCTCCAGATCTCCTTGTTTCTTTCTCACCACCCCTACACACAGTGCATAGTTATCCTCTTTTCCTATGAAGTACTAAAATCGACTTACTTTGTTTGACCTGGTGTATGCCAGCATACTGCATCATAACAGCCAACATCTTCAAGTTTTAATGAAATACAGTTCAGTTCGAGAGAGAGAAGAACAGAGTAATATGCAGAACCACAATAGCAAAAAAATGCTTTAATGTTTTTTGTCCATGTGTATAACATATGCAAAAAAAGAATGAGCTCCATAAATCTAGTATGAAAGTCTGTATAAAAACTTGAGGCCAGACAACAGATTCTAACATTATATGAAAATGTTGTTTTAATGATTTGATATCTTCCTTAGTAGTCATTTAAAGAATTTGCACATACAGAGCAGAAATTACCTTCCAGATCCACATCCATGCGAAATACTGCAGCAGAATTCAGATAAAGTGTAATTGTCAATAGCTTATATAAAATGGCCATTATTCCATAAACAAACCAGAAATTTAAATGACATTCAAACATGACAAAGAAAAAAATACACACTGAACATATCTAAATAACTTTTAATTCATTACATGATAATTTCATCAAGAAGGAAATAAAATAGGAATACATATGAACTTTGCATTCAAAACTTGTAATTTTTAGAAGTACAATTGTATTATGCATTTGGAACAGGAGAAGCAGGACTATTTCTAGTGTTGTGTCCCATGGGTGTCATATTTATGAAGTATTTTGCATCCCAGAATCTGTTTTTATTTAAAAAAAATATTTTGCTTTCTTTTTCTGTATGTTTCAGTAATGCTAAATTAATCTTGAAAATTCAGTGCAGAGCAATGGCTGAATTTTGCTGAACCTCCTTCAAAATGTATTGGACAAATTCAGAAGATCAGAATGTTCTAAGTATCAGCATTGTTAATTTATTCATATCTCTAAAAGAGGTAAGGTAGGAAAGGGATTCATACAAAAAAATTCTTCAGGCAATGCCTATACAACTGCTTACATTCATTCAGAAGTGTCCTGCATATGTGAAATTTTTTAAAGCCCAGTACCCTTAGGACATGCTGATCTAAATCCTAAAATCATGAATCCTGATAATTTATATGTTATCCATTATAAAGTTGTACATAGGGTTGTCTCTGATGATATTATGTAGACATGAATGTCAAACAAGCAACACCTGCTTTATCCCATTTCTCACAGTCAACTTTTTCCTGGTACTTTTTCCTGTATTTTCTCCATTCTTTGGAGTCCATGATTCACATGGGCATCAGCAAACATGCTTACAAACAGTTCAGCTGCATGATGATTGAATCTATGCTAACTGTTATTTTTAAAGATTTTCAATTTTAATGTGCTATTATGCATTCAATCTCTCCTCTCTCTTTTTTCACGAGATTACCAGGACAAATTCTGAGGCGTTTGCTCAAGAGAGAGGTGTAGAAGAAAGCGAATTGTTAATAAAAATATGGCTCACCACTGGGGACCTGTGCTGAACTGTTTTGCAGAATAAGCGAAGCCCTGCAGAGAAAGGAACAATGGAACTATATAATATCATGTGAGCTGTGTAACAAGGAATGAAAATTTAAGAAGATGCAGCATGTATTTGGGCAATATAGAATGGAAGATGAACCATGCCAAAAGATCAGGACATTGCAGATTTTGAATATTTTTTAAATTTTTTTCCTCTGTTAGCCTTTTACGTTTGAATCAGGAAGTTTTCTGTTTTCCAACAATAGAAAATAGAGATCAAATCAGTGTGTTTTATACTTCTTTGTCCATGGATTGTATTTTGGTAGTTTGTTTTCAGGGTTGATGCATTTTGAAATTACTTTAAAATTGCACCAGACATTTATATTCACTTCATAGATGTTTATGGTTAGTCAAACAATATCAGGACATGGCAATGAAATCATGTACAAAGAAAGCAGTTCAACTCTCCCTATCTGAGCCCTGGGGTTAAAGTAAGTAAACCAAGGGCTAGTCCTGAGCTGAGACTTTAAGATTATTATGGACTCCCTGGCTGGAAGTTTGCAGGATGGACTTGTTAGTGCACTGCTATCCATATATGAGCTTATGGTGATGTCCAAAGACATCTCACATTGAACAGAGTTCCTATTGTTTTGCCTGTTTATTTGATTCCTATTTCAAGCAACTGCAGAAAATATCCCACTTGCAAAATATTTATCTCAATGGGAACAACTGCCTCTAGGCTTTAACACCATACACTGGTTACAATAAAAAAAACTTAACTAGAAAAAAAAAGCTATTATAGGCTAGCCTGTGAGTTTTTGTGGAAAATGAGAAGCTGGGGAACATTTTATTTTTATTTTGTTGTTGCTTGATACAGGTTTCATGTAACTCTTCTTGATAAAAATGGTCTTTTGATCACCACTGCACACCTGAAGATGAAGTGGCAATGGTTGTATAGGTAATTTTTCTGAAGATCAATTTTTTTATATGTAGTGACATTGTTTTATCACAGGAAAAGAGGTAAGAATAGGCCACTAGCTTTGGTAGAAAGTAAAATTTGTTGTTGCATAGACATAGCTGTTCCATGAAGTTAAGTAAAGGAACACATACTTTTCTTGTGAAGTTTTCAATTCTAGTCACATAAACTGTAAATAAAAATGTCCTCTATTTTCTGCCCTGAAAGGTTGTTGCTAGAAATGACAGGCCTGTAACTCCCTCTCTTTTGTCTGTCTCCTCTACCATTACATTAGTGTGGGTGAGTGGGTGGACTGTAGACTGCAAAACCTTAGATTGATCTTTCTTTTCTAGCAAATATGTAATTCATTAATTGCTGTATTTCAGGTCCTTATTCTCACTAGATTACTCATCTAGTTTCAGCAAAGACAAACTTACTATGTATTTAATATATACAGCATTAAAACAAAGTAATGCATTACAAAAGATTTCAGACTGTTCTGTTACTTCAGTTCCTATTTAATTGCACTTTCAATGTACGTTCAGAAGTATTATACACAAAACTGGCAAAAAACACACTTAAGGCAACCAAAAATAAAAGACAGAATATGTAAGGACAACAGGCTGAAAACTTTCGGTAAGAACAGAATTGAGTTGCTTCCAGCAGCAATGAGGGATGACAGGAGAGATTAAAATGAGGTTTTTTTGAACACAAGGAAGGAGTTGTTATGGCACATGTGCCATATGAGGAAAGCTAGCAAGGTTAATATGTTCTGATATTTTGACAACATACAATAAAAGGTGGAAAGATAATGCACAGTCATATAAGCTAATTCACTTACATCACTGTACTAGTGATAAAAGGTACTGTACCTGTGATAAAAGGTACTGCACCTGCAAAAAAATATGTCATTAAAAGTACTCTGTTTTACCCACAAACATTATAAAATTAGAAGATATTTAGACTAGAATTTTTATATTTTATGTTTCAGTTTCCTTACAGAAGTAATAGTGAGAACACACAGACAGTGCAAACTTTCTGAAAAAAATTAATTAGAATGAAAATATAGTTCTTTTAATTATGAAATTGGAAAAATTTCCCCTAGAAAACTCTGGAATTAATCTGAATTTACAGTTTATTTTCTAACTGAACAAAATGCCAATCTGAGATTTTGTTTGCAATGAATTTAATGTTTAATTATCTTTATTAGTTTTCACAGAGATATGGAATCAAAGAACAGCTGAAGTTCAAAGGGACCTCTTTACCTCATGCAGTAAAACCACTTGCTCAAACAGGGTCAGGTAAAGCAGTTTACCCAGAGTTGGGCTTTGAATGTCTCATGGATGGAGACTTCAGAACATGTCTGGGCAATCTATTCCAATGGTTAGTCCCCCTTATGTTAAAAAAAAAGTTATTTATCTTGTTTTGACATAATTTTCTTCATGTCAGTTTAAGCACGTTTCCTCTTGCTTTATCATTAGATTCCATTGGGTAGAGGCTGGTTACATAGTCTGGTTACATTTGTACCCTGCAGGCAGGCCATTATGCATGACAAGATTCCCCCTGAACCTCCTCTTCTATCAGTTAAACAGCCCCAGATCTCTCAGCCTTTTCTTATATGAGAGGCACTCCCTTTATGGCACTTTGCTAGGCTTACTCCAATACATCTATGAATAGTTTGTTGTTCAGTTACATCATATCATAGAATTGTAGTATGACTTGTGTATTGGAAGAGACCTTAAAGATCATCTAGTCCCAGCCCATGTGCCATGGGCAGGGACACTTTCCACCAGACCAAGTTCCTCAGAGCTCCATCCAACCCAGCCTTGAACATTTCCAGGGATGGTGAATCCACAGTTTTTCTGGGCAATCTGTTCCAGTGTATCACCACTATCACAGTAAAGAATTTCTTCATGATATCTAATCTTAACCCACCCTCTTTCAGTTAAACACATTCCCTGTTGTCCTATATCACATTCCAATGATATTATACAATTTATAGCTGTGACAAGTTACATTTTAGCTGTGTGATATACCTGAACTGATCATACCAAAGAGAAAACTGAAATCCAGTATAGGGGTCCAATTTAATGTATTGTTTGGTTTTAGTTTTTGTATTCAGTGTTCCTACAAATATCATCTGCCTCTGCCCTGCGAAGCCTCACAACTTTCCATTTTATCCATCTACACTGAGGTGAGTTAACTTCTCACTTTATCCTTGTATGCACTACATAGCTGCAATAGGGATCTCTTTTGTTATCCTTCAGATAACCTGTGTGGAAACACTACAGCATGAAGGCACTTTTCAAGCTGATCAAGAATCTCATAGCTAAGGGATTTCTGTTGTGCTAAATCTCATTTAATGCAAGGTAGAAGAAGATAAAATGCAAATAATGACGAAAGTTCATAATCTTATAAAAATAATAATACATATATAATAATACATATATAATAATAAAAAGATAATAAAAGATAAATAATAAAAGATATAATAATATAAAGATAATAATAAAAAGATATATCAGAAGATATCTCTTTCTTTTCTCCAGGTGACTTTTTGCCATTTATTTGATAGACAGCATTTTAGTTTTAGGCCATGAATGTTCAATGGGCTGCACCTTCTGAGACCTTGTTTTTAGGGACTTACCTGCAGAACATTTTCTGCAGTGGCTTCCATCAAGAACACCTCCAGAAAAATACCATATAGTGTGACTCCACAGAAATGACCATTTCAGAATACTTTAGCAAAATGTGCTAATTATATAGCAATCCTTTTTATTTTGTGGCTTTTATTGCATTTTAATTAGGTTTTCATGTTATTAAACTCCATTAATTCATAATACAGTTTAAGAAAGAATATCCAGAAAGTAGGACATAAAATGTTTTTTTAACATTAATTTACAAAAGACAAAAATCTTCCTTTCACCTTTTTGATGAAGACCGCTAAAACAATTGCTTTAATAAGAAAGTTCTTACTGCCACAAAGGGTATAACAAAGTTATGGAAATGCATTATTATTAGTTGTATTAGTATTATTATTTAAGAAAAAAGAGCATTATAATTTTGTAAAATTCTCAAAATTCAAGGAGTTTGTTTGCTTTTGAAACATTGGAAGATATGCTTTCCTAGAAAAAAAAAAAAATGTCACTAGATTTTATTCTTTAACAAAGTATAGTGGTAACACAGAACTATTCTGGCTGCAAAGACTGCTGGTTCACTTTTTCATTTATACACATGCAAAAAGAACTAGTTTGTCAAAATAATAATTATGTTTCTACCTGACTTTAAGCTAGATACATCCATATATCCTAGGGGATGGCAAAAATAGTCACAGCAGGGGAACTTGTAGCTGAAGGGCTTTGCTTCCTATTATACAACAGAGGAATTGAGGGTTTATTAGATAAAAGCAGCAAGATCATGCTGCTAACAGTATGAGTAAGCAGCTGACAAATGAATTACAGATCTGTCTGCATTTAGATTTTATATTTTTTCTCTTTTTTTTTTTGGTGGTGTGTTTCTTTTGGTGATTTTTTCTTTTTTTGCTTTTGAATCTCTCCTTTCTCTCTGTTTCTGAATAAACAATCTCAGTAAGATCTCGAGATGTTAAAATATTTCTTATACTTGTAAAATATATACTTTTCTTTTCAGAATAAGCTGAAGTTCTCTTCATTCCAGAAACTCGAGGGCTCTGCTTTCCAATTAGAAGACTTCTTCCATTTTTCCATTTTTGATTTGGACATCTGAATTCAGTATAATTTTTGTAACTGAAGACTATTTCTCAATACATGGACAACTGCTAATTGTATGTATAACATTTCTATGCAGGAAGAGATACGCCAAAGGAATCATACCATGATGGACAGTCAAGAAAATAGACTGATTTGAAGATTTGAGTGTTTTGAAGACAACTATCATCTGACTAGTTAGCATTTTAGAAAGCGAACTTATACCACACAATACATAAGTATTTAAAAGGAAGATGATAGAGGTAGAAATATCTGTCACAAGAAAATATTCTTATGACAAATATTTGAAATAATTTCATATTTAATAAATAAAATCAGAAGTCACACAGAGTACAGATGAGAAATTATAACTAATTTAAGTAACAGCATAGCGAAAATTTAAGATACTTAGCTCTTCTAAAATGTAGATACTCTTAGCATATTGAATTTTGTATAACATTGAAATAAACCATAGCTTTCCTTTCAATGAAGTGACATAGATTATTTTTCATTTAATGTTTTCTCATTCTGTTTATATTTATTTAGGTGTTAAAGGGGGGTACATATATTCACTGACTGCTATTAAGGACTTATTTTTTCAGTTATTTTGTTCTTTTATGCCAATATCCACTGTATGGTGATTGAACAAAATAACTGACTACTACCTAGTATTTAGGTTCCAAAAGAGTCACCATAGGATCCAAAATTAAATGACAATAAAAATAAAATTAAACCCAAAACTGAAAGAATTTTTTTTTCTTTTGTAATTTGGGATCAGGACAGGAACACTGTAAGAGCTGCTGAACAAGTCAAGATACAAACATGAAGTTACAGCAGAAGGCACTATTTATATGGCAAGCAGCTAAGAATTAATTTTTCAGTTTCATAAGAAATAAGCACTTTAAAATTACACTTATTTTATTTTCATATTTATATTCATAGTTTTTGCTATGGAAGATATTTTATCTCCTTGAAAAAACATATTTAAGACAAACACAGCAAACAGTGACCAAAGACATATTTTGTCAAGTTTTTTATGAGAATGAAGATGTAAGTCAGGAAGCAATAATAAAACTCACAGTGACACGTGCAGAATTTGCTGGGCAGAAGGGGTAAAAATTAGTGAATGAAACTGAGATTTTTAATTGCTTGCTTTTTTTTTTGTTTGTTTGATTATTCTTTTATTTGGTTATAGCATGTTATGACATGTTGAAATTGCTCCAATCTCAACTCCTACTAAAATCATGGGTCCTACAAATTGCCTCTGTGCCTGCAAAGATCATGGGACTAACCAAAAGAATATTCTATACCAATATAACATCATATTCACCAATAAAGGAAAGAGAAAGAAGGAGAGGAACAGGCACTCATTATTAAGACATCTGTCTTGAAAAGTAACCACTACATCTACTGAGGTCCTACTTTCAAGGAAAGGGCTGGATGTTGCCTGCTGATGGGAAGTAGAGAATAAATCTCTGTGTGTTTTTTCCTTTACTTCCATGTGTGGCCTTTGCTTTCTTTATTTAACTGCCTTTATGCATGAGGGTTTTTTTACCCCCAGCATGCTGATGGCAGTGAGCGGAGCATGGTGGGTATCTGATAACCAGCCAAGGTGGACCCAGCGCATTTAGTTAGCTTTTATTTAATGCAGAGAGTCTTGACCTCTGCTTGATACCTCTCTCAGCCTACCCAGCCCTCTGTTCTACATAGGAATGTAGGAGCATGGATAAAGCATTATCTTTGGTTTGCCCGCCTTAATGTATTCCACCAACCCAACTCCTAACCATGTTCATAGTATTAATGCCAGCCATGATTCCCCCAGCTTTGGAAATATCAGCTAAAATTTTCCACCACACTTTGAGCTTTAGGCAGAGATCAGACACTGAAAACTATAGCTTGTGTAAATGAACACTTTGCAATGCTACGCAGCTGAAAACAAGGTACTATAAGTGGCTTAAAAAATTTGAAATGTTGATGTTTCTCAGTAATATATACATAAGAATCTATGTTTTTATATCTTTCCTCTTTCATTTCAAGCACATTAATGTAAATCTCCCAAATTTTTAGCATATAAATGAAACAAGCTGTTGAAAGTTTTCATTCAATTAGTTTATTTGAAAATAAGCAAGTTACAATGGAAACCCTGCTTCTTGTTCCTAGTTCAATCTTATCATGCTTGTAGAAAAGAAAAACAGAAGATAAAAAATTCAATGCTAAAAATGACTACATATTACTAGAAGTCAGGTATTCAAAGTCATTAGCACTGTGCTGTATTGATATTCTCAATCTTTTAACAATTCTAGCCTCAAAGATATTTGAATGCTTTTTTTGTGTTATTTGTCTTATCTAGGTTCATTACTTTTTAAACTTTAGTTTGAGGTAGATGAAAATCACTTACAACTATGTTAACATACAAATTGAAGGGAATTCAAAAGGATAGCCACAAATGTGCTTCAATTTCTTTGTTCTTGTGGTGGAGTAAAGAAATTGTAAGAGATGAATACTCCTTTCTCAGAGAGTGAGATCAATTTCACTTCCTGGCAGTTTCTAAATTGTGTTTGCCAATTGTGACTGAAATTAAGGAGACAGATGATCGCTGGTCTCAACCTTTCATTATTCCAAGGCCACTGAGTGAAGAAGTGTTACACTGCTTTTAAACTTTCCTGCTTTTTTTCAATTTACAGGAGCTCAAGTTTCATTTCTCTAAGACTGGAATGGAGATAAGTGTTCCTGAAATTTTTTGTATATACAGGGTTAGCACATTAGAGAACTTGGTTTTCTCTTGTATCTTCACTTTTCTTCTATTTCTCTTGAAAGTATGATGATAAATATTTTACAGATGTGATCAGAAGGAAGACCCATCCTTTTTCATAGATCTAAATTTAACATTTCATTGTCTTTGCTTAAATGATTTTTGAAAATTAGGTATGGTATTAGCTGAAACAGACTGGACCTAAGTTGTGTTATTCCTATTTGTGTTTCCTTCTAATTAAAATCAGTTTAAATTATAAAAGCTTCTAGAAAAAAGACATTTTCTCTAATTCAGTGTTGCATTTTAAATTTAGATTTTATTCTATAAACTGTCTTATAAATATATATATTTATAGAAATGTCTACTATATAATTCTTTATAAAGGACCATTATACAATCCTGAACAGATAACTAAAAAAACCCCTGCAAATTTGCTAAGGCTATCAACAAACTTAAAAACTTGTAAGTTTGAGGTATTTTTCCCTTTGCAAAGGAAATGTAGAATAGCTCCAATAACATAAACAATTTCAAAAATCCACAACCAAACTAACCAAACACTGTCAACACAAGCCAGTTACTACCATTACAAGGGGAAAAAAATAAACAAACAAATAAATAAATAAAGAAGAAGCTTTATTTAGCAATAGAAATATGGACTGAGGTCATTATTCTTAGACAACTTGAAAATTTCACTAGTGTGCATCTTTGTAAGCAGTAAACACTTCATTTTTAATTTAAACCTGAAAAGCTTTAGGGGCCAATGATGGAAAGATTAAGTTGTTCTTCCACTTTAGAAATAAGACTTAGCCCTGTTTAATAATCAAATAGGGAGGACTAAAGGAGCTGCCCAAGCTATAAAGGAAGTCTATGATGATGAATCTTGCTCATTTCATTTAAATTATTAGCCTCAGTCAGAAAGACAACAGAGTGTGTCTATTATAAGTGTGTCCTAGTTACAGGGATCAGGACCAGTTTATCACTATATGAGTATAACCAAAAGTGTGAAACTACTTGTCCTGAGGGAGATACTGGGCATTCCCATCTGAACCTAAGCATATATAGTCTTGGGGTTTGGGGACTTCTGGTACCACTTGTTGGATCCAGAAGAGGACCAGAACCTCAACAGGACTGCGACTGTCACTCTCAACCAGATTGCGACCATCATCCTCACCAACAGGTTTTCTGTTCCTTTCACTTTGCACTCAGAGGGACCACATGGTGCTCAGCACTGGGACTAATGAACATGTTCTGTTCTTGTCCCAGGGTGCTCACTATGCATCTCTCTATGAGGGTTAAAAACCAGTTTTTCTCTGTATCATTGTATTTATTGTAATCTTTTTAGCAAACTGTAACTCTGACTTGTAATCTCTCTTGAGCTGGGTTCATTTCTCATTTAATACAAAAATATTAAAAAATTGATTTTTTCTAAATAATTTTCTTAAATTACAAATAAAATTAAATTTTATTTGCAAATGTAGTAATTTTTAAATTAGCTGTTTAACTGCCACAGAATACTCCAGGTTTTAAAAAAAGGACAAACTCTTATATTGCTGCAGCAATATGTAATTGTTCCAAGAACACAATACCATGTTATATAAGCCTAGTTTGTTTGCAAACTATTGTTACTGTCCTTCAAATTCTGATAATCAGTTTCATAAATCAAACTCATGAAGAAAACATTTCACAAAGTTAAACACTAGTACATTGATTTAAATCCTATCTCCTCAAAATGAGAAGATAAATGAGCAGCTCTAGCCATATACAGCTCCATAAGGAAGCCAAATAGATAAGAACTAATGGTTAAATTTACTCCATCTACAGCAGAGCTTTGAAGAACTTGGCTTGCCTCTAGCAGAAGGAAAAATAGCACTGAGGACAGTAGGTAATACTGGAAAAGAAGGGCATGGGGAAAGACAGTAAGAACTGCCAATTTTGTGGTATTTATGCCACCTTTTTCATCTTCTGAATTTGAGATGCCTCATCCCTATAGCAAGTCTGATTCTAGTCTTCCTTGGGACAGCCACTGATATATGTAGGGTTACAGGAAGAATTTGTTGTTGTTGTTGTTCGATTGTGTGTTTTTGTTTGGGTTTTTTCCCTCTCCTTTTTTATTTTTTCCTCACTGCTGAGAAGTCTTGTTTTTGCTCTCCAGCAGAGAATTTGTCTTCTGCAGAGATAGAACAATCTGTCTTATTGCTAACAGTCCCAAAAGAACATGGTGATTGTAGAAAATAATGATCATGAAGGAAGAAGAATGTAAACAATCTCACTGTCTGCAAATGTGTCCTGAGTCATCACTTCCTGGGACAGTCAGTGAACAAAGCAGAGCACCAAGGAAACATTAAGAAGTCATGGAGATCTGTATTTTTCACATATTCCTCAGGAGATATTTCTCTCTTTTATAAATGAGTTGTAGTTTTAGATCATCTGACTTCTCTTTCTTCTAATACCTTATTCTTGGTTTTCCTCACTAAGACTCTTTCTTCTAGTTTTTTCTCTTCTTATAATTTTGTCCAAATTGTATTACGATGAAGTTACAGTCAGCTTGAAGTACCATTTCATGCAAGTTCTTTTTAGTGCTTTTAAAGGTATTTTAATAAAGACATGAAATATCCAGAGATGAATCCTAGAAAAGATGACATGAAAACTTCTGTAATTGGTAGCTATGGTGTGAGCTAGACCTGAATAGGTATTTGTGGGATTATCTATTGCCATGTCTTTAACACTGGTTCTGCTGGTTGCAGCGTAGTTTTGGTCTTTTCAGTAGTTCCCTTAGAAAGTCATGCTGCTGTCAGCTAAAAGAAAAACAAATCAATCAATCAACCAATCAATCAATCAGTCAAACTATCACAGCTTTCATCACTTGGCTTTTTTAGAAGCATTGCCTGTTATCCCTTGAAGACATTTGCCTTTATGAAACCATTTTCCCAGTTTCACAAAAGAAGTTATCTTTTCTTTTTTCCTTTCATATGATGGTGGCTAAGACATTTTTTGTGATTAAAATTTTTTATTCATTAAATGAAAATTAATATGGTTTTATAAAATGTTTCAATTGTGTTAATTGCATCCTGGAGAGAGTTAGAGGGGAAAAAAAAATGGAAACTGACAAACAAGGATGGAATAAGAAACAATATATTTATTTTGCAGAGAATTATAAAATGGTGTTGATGATATTGAAAATCATACTGAATTGGTAAGGGTTTCTTTGGTATTTCCATGTTCAGAGGGAAAATAATTATACAGCAATAGCAGTCTAATATCAATGCAGAAGTACAACTTCTATTTCATTTCTTTTAACACATTAAATATATCTAATTTAATTTCTGGATTCTATAGTCTTAGGTATGAATAAAAAAAAATTAAGAAATAATAACTATCATGAAATGTTGTGCTAATTTAGTAAAACATAATTTCAAATATAACATTGAATATTTCCTAACTGAAACTGAACATGTGAGGCAAGTGAGGCACTGCAACAGGCTGCCAAGAAAAGTGATGAGTGCCTTATCACTGGAAATATTCAAGGCTGAGTTGAATGGGGCTTTGAGCAACCTGGTCTAGTGGAAGGCATCCCTGCCCATGGCAGAGGGATTAGAATGAGATGATGTCTAAGGTCCCTTCCAACACAAAATGGTGTGTGATTCTATGTACACAAACACTCAGTTCTAATGCAGTGAAAATCATGTACTATATTGAAAAGAAAACCACATAATTAACAAATCAGTAAACTGTATTATATATCCATGCTCACAAATTTTTCTTGCAATCTTCTACATTCAAAAGCTCAATCCTTTCAAGTACTTATCTGTTCAAGTTACCATTTTTCAGGGCAACACCATAGTCTACAACTAATAAAATATTGAATAAGCAGGGAATTACGACATTTCAAAATTAAACTTGAAGCATGCAGTGTGTCAAAGAGGAGGCACAAAAACTACACAATTGTAAATACAATTAAACTGGAATGTAAGCCAAGTATTTTTGATTACTTATATGCCTGATTCTGACCTCTAGAAAGGTACCATACTTTCTAATTACATTTTAGTTAAACTTGTTCTTTCTTGTGAACTATTGACAAAATTAACCGATAAAATCAACGTATTAAAAAAACTCTCTAGCTAGAGCCCTCCCTCAGGCAATCAAAAAACAGAGCTACAGGTGCTGCTTGTGACTATATAATTCTAAATACCTTATTTCCACCAAAAAGATTTTCTTAAATCCTTACATTCAAAACCTCCCACTATCAGAGAAGTACTCTAATGGGAGACCGAGAAAAAAAATTTGGAAGGAGGGTGCAAAGTGTCATAACTACACTATATCACCAAATAGAAAGGAAATGGAGAGGAAATTATTTCAAAAAAGGTGAGAAAGAGTTTAATGCTGGGATTTCTTACACCAAAGTCCTTAACTGTTTCATAACCATTTCAATAATATCTCTTAGGTTCAACTTAGTTGTTTTGTGCAGAACAATTGCTTCATTGGGATTGTTTCCAAGGAGTGCACCTATTTGACATGCTCAGGATGGGGAATATTCACCCAGGAAAAATGTAAGATGTGGCATCAAATCCAATTGGACTGATTTTCTATATTTCATTTCTACTTTCAAAGTATTAGTTTGCCAGACTTAAAGCTGCTTAGACTTTTAGCTAGCAGGGAAAGAACATGGGAGAAAGTTATTGTTTTGGACTTGCAGTCCATGTCCGTTTGTTTGGACATGACAGTCATCCTTCTTGGACCCTGGAAATTTTCAGTATAAATGGGAAAAAATATGCAGGCTTTGAGGAAGCTTACTGGAAGAAATCTAATAATTTTATCTACCTCCAGGGTTAGGTGGTAGGTGAACAGTTTTCCACATTTATATTGTGGATTAAGTTCTTAGTAGTAGGTACATAATAGTACATAGTTACTTAACCTCTAAATGGTTATACAAGGCACAAAGTCATTAATCCTCTGTGGATCTAGCTTTAAGACTTCAGAACAATAACAAATGGTAATGGGGTATAACTTTTTTTCTCCAGATGCTTTTTCTCTAGCTGTTTCTTTTATTAACACACTAAGGAAACTTTGCAGGACTTTTCCTTCTGTTTCTTCCATGTATTTTCTTTTTTTTAATTATGAAAATAAAAAAAAATCAATAATCTATGACAGCTATGTTACATTTAGTTTTTATATTTTCTTGCTTTTTTAAAACTAATGATAAAGTCAATATTCCAGTGTTTGAGTTTGTAACATGATATTCACACATAACTGTACTTGAAAACTCTGTGAGGATCTTGTTCTGCCAAATTTACATATGAATAATAAGCCCAGTTATGTTTAGTAGCACTTATAGGCAATGGAGAGGAAAAAAAAACAGTTTAAGGGCATAATATTTTTTGTGGTATTCAACACCCTGAACATGGTCATTTTAGGAACTGTGAGATATCCGATACAGATTGTGTTTCTTGGAGGTCCCTTTTCATATCTACCAGTCCTCCCTCTACATTCACACTCTAAATAAGACAATGTAGTCTAACTCAGAACTAGACGTGTATTTTGCAATTATTCTAATTCATAACTAGATCGGTTTCTGGTGCACCTCACTGCTCAGCCTGATGACTCACTAAATCCTTGATATCTGTTATCTGCAATAACCAACTGATAATTGCTTTGTACTTGCAGCTAGAGCATACTGTACTTGCTTATATATTTTTGTGCTTGATTGAAGAAGTCCCAACCAAACTAAAAACAGTCTGTAACAAAACACATGATGCCGTCTCAGTAATCACAGGATATTATTTTTGGCTTTAGTCTGCCTCTGTAAACTAGTGCAGTTATCCCCTGGGTCCTGCCTGCATCTTACCTGTCAGTGCCCTGTGAGTGCCACCCATGATGTAAGGACCAATAAAAATCACTAAATATCTACATTTTGAGAGTCAAATCCTATCCTAAATTCTATATCTGAACTACTAAGTCTGAGATACTTTTGTCTTCAAATGAAAGAGATGTCATCACTTGTGTATAATTCACCTCCTGTTAAGGGAGTATATAAAACAGAGAAGCAGAATTACACTATTGAAGTATGCACGCCTATGAAGTCATCTGAAGAAGACTAGCTCAGTCTAAGACATTCATCCATATAGTAATGATTTGCAAAACCACTATGTTTTCAGAACTATAATTGTGTTATTTTTATTATAAACATAGATATTGCAGTAAAAATAATAAACATGAAAAAGTTGAAATATATTGTGTGACTTTTCTCTCTTAAAAGAAGAGGCAATCCTTTTATTAATTTAACAAATCTACCTATAGTTTGCCAATAGCTAGTAAACATGAGAAAATACTTTAGAACCTTATCTGATAAGAATATTTTCTTCTGTACAAAATTCCCAAATTATTTCTCTATGAGCTGGTATGCAAATCACCAGTGAATGCTATTGAGTAATTAATTACAAGTTTAGCTGCTGATTATTATCTTTTCATTCTGTGTAGTTTGGTTTCCCATGGAATTTAAATGTCTATGCTTTGGACTTGTGCAAAGCATTTGACACTGTCCTGCACAACATCCTTTTCTCTAAGTTGGAGAGATATGGATTTGATGTATGGACCACTTGGTGGATAAGGAATTGGCTGAATGCTTGCATTCAAAGGGTTGTGGTCAATGGTTTGATTTCCAAGTGGAGACTAATGACCCATGGAATTCCTAAGGCGTTGGTATAGGTACCAGTGCTGTTTAACATTTTTCTCAGACACGGACAGTGGGATTGAGTGCACCCTTAGTAAGTTTGCTGATGACATCAAGCTGTGTGGTGTGGTCAACACACTGGATGGAAGGGATGCAATCCAGAGTGACCTGGACAGACTTCAGAGGTGGATCTGTGTGAACCTTGTGAAGACCAAAAAGGCCAAGTGCAATGTCCTACACCTGGGTTGAGGCAATACCAAGCACAAACATAGACTGGGTGGAGAATGGATTTAAAACATCCCAGCAGATAAATGCCTGGAGATGGACAAGAAGATGACCCAGAAATGTGCACTTCCAGCCCAGAAGGTCAATTGTATCCTTGGCTGCATCAAAACCAGAGTGGCCAGCAGGTTAAGGGAGGTGATTCTGCCTCTCTACTCTGCTCTTGTGAGCCCTCACTTGCTGTACTGCATCCTACTCTGGGGTCCCCAACATAATACATGGATCTGTTGGTACAAGTCCAGAGGAGATCCACAAAGATAATCTGAGGTCTGGACCATTTCTCCTTTGAAGACAAGCAGAGAGTTGGGGTTGTTCAGTTGGGTTGTTGTTGGAGAAGAGAAGGCTCCAGCTTCATATCTGCCTTTCTGGTTTCCAAAGGGGAAAGGAAAGAAAAAGGAAAGAAAGCTGGAGAGGCACTTTTTACATAGATAGAACAGGGACTATGGCTTCAAAATGAAAGACGGTAACCTTAAACTAGATATTAAGAAATTCTTTCCCTGTGCGGGTAATGAGGCACTGGAAGAGGTTGCCGAGAGAAGCTGTGAATTCCCCATCCCTGGAAGTGCTCAAGGCCAGATTGGATAGAGCTCTGAGCCACTGGTCTAGTGGAAAGTGCCTATGCCAACAGGGTTGAATGGTCTTTAAGGTCGCTTCCAACCTAGACCATTGTGCGGTTTTATGATGGCTTTTAAGCAACTGTGAATTTGCTACAGTACTATCTCTCTATGAGTTTCAGATCTCATTAGAGATCATTAAATTCTTGAGAGATGCTAACATCTCACAAACATTATAAACAATTCCTTTTCAACCTTGACTAAAGTTTTTATATTCCCTGATTAATGTTTGTGAACTGAGATAGATTAAGAATATAAAAGGGAGAAAAACATTTGAATATACAGTCTTGAAAAACAAATGCTTTCAAAATGCCTTGCAACAATGGGTAAAATTTGTTTCCTTCTTTCCTTGTAGTTAAAATAAGTAAATTTCTGAACAACCCTCATTGACAGACAAGACAAAGATTAACTTTTAATAATGACGTTTTGCAATAAAATTTGTGCACACCATTGAAATGTGATAGCATAGAACTTTACCTCCAAAAACTGGTATATGTTTTGAACAAACAAGGAATCCTGAGCATTTTTCTGGCAGTCATAATGGTGATCTTGGCCCACTAAAGGAGATTGACTTGGATCAAATTTTTAGCCTCTTTACCAGAACAAAAACACCACCATCCTTTCAAAGTGACAGAAGAGCTGGAGATTAAATAAACAAGACAAATTTTGCAGTGGTCTTAGTGTGTTCTAGCTGTAGGGAATATTTCAACACATTGCTGGATTGTGAATGGCCTCTGGAGACAAGAGATTCAGCTTCAAAGATAATCACATTTGTATACTCACCTAGGCAGTACTTATTGTAGTAGTAGGATATGTTTTTTACCCAAAGCGTAACAAAACAATGCTGATGGCTTCACTGAATGTTGAAAAACATGTGTTGTGTTTGTGTTGCTGTGCCCTCAGGTAATGTGAAGGGAGAAGCAAACCCAGCTGCACAGCCTGAAGCTGGCCTCCAGCATAAGCTGTTAAAACTGTGACCTCTGTATTGCAGGCAATCCCACAGGCAAAAAAGGTTGGGAAAGCAAGAGAGGGAGGAGCAGTTAAAGTTAGTATTATAGATTATTTTAAAAGACCTGTGTAAGCTTGAAAACAGACCATATTATGAAAAAGTCATGAACTACCTAAGACGTGGGTGAATGAAATAGGCACTTATACTGACTTCTAAGGGGAAAGTGCCAGTAGTAAATACTCATAAGGAAAGATAGGTCAGAAACAGAAAGGTGTGTTGTAGTTGTCAAAGAAGCAAATATGGGTTTCATCATTATACAGCAGAGGGTGCATGGACTAGAAACAAAGAGGTAGAAGAATTCTAAATTGTAGTAAAAAAATCCAACAACTTTATGCTCATCCTTAGACATAATGTTTTGGACATAAGAAGACTTCAAGGTAAAAAAGTATTTGAGTAGATTTCTTGAATTTTCTGAAAATATAGGCTTGTGCTGCACATCATAAAACAGTGGAAATAATTATCCATGTTTTTTCAATTACCTATAAATACAGTCCTTTTTGTTAGAAATTATCTGACACATAGTGCTTCTTCCAGTTCATCAAATGTATTTCTCATCTGGTGCTGAACTTTCAACATTTCATCCAGATACCTTTTCCCTGCAGACAGTATAGGAGCTGCATTTGCTAGGTAAGCAAAAGAGCTGAGGATTTCTATTCAGCTTATGTCATCTATCATATGTATACACTGAATATTATAAGAAATGAATGACAGGACTGCTTCTGTTTTCTTTGTGATGTCACCCAGAGAAAGAGAAAAGCAATTGTGTAATAAATTTGCTCTTCCCCCTATGGAAAATACCATGAGATGGATGGTAGATGGTGACAACAACTTTCAACAGGTCTTGCTAAACTAATACAGATATTTGAAGGCAGAACATTGCCTAAAATACATTACCATTCCTTCTCTGCAGTCTGTTGACCTCTGACATTTACACAAGTTGAGGTTTTGCCCATTCAGTTTAAATTTCTGTTTCTAATATCTTTAATAATAAACTACCCTTAACTGTATCAAATATTCTGCCTGAAATTTAAATTGCAATTCAAATGTTTTTAGCCATCAATTTAACAACCTTATTTTTTATTGACCATAAATACTAGAACAGTTTGATATACTGTGGTAGTGGACCTAATGGAAGAAGTCATGCCAAAAAAGGGTTTGTGAAGGAAATGAAGAAGCTAGCGAAAATGCCTTAAAAACTGAGGCTTTTACTGTGTTGTAAAAATGGAGTTCTTGGTTTTTTTCCATGAGTCACTGTTCTTCTTCCCCAAACCCTTTGAGAGAACTCTCATCTCTCTACCTTAGTATGCAGGAATTCTTTCTTGAAGGTCTATGTGAAGTCCACTTATTGGCCCTTAGTTAACCCTTTCCCCATTGTTTATCATCCTTAGGTTCTCATTGGTAGTAACTAGAATTCCCCTGAAACCTATAAATGCCCCTGACCATGTGAATAAACTCTCTCTGCTTCCCCTCCCTGTGGTCTCTGTGTGGCTCTTTCTTGGGGCATCTCGGGGACTGCGCGGGGTAGGGGGAACAAAACGGGGGAGCATTCCCACTCAGCTGTCACAATATACCTTTTTTTTTTTTTTAGTTTTCATTCCTCATTCTTTTTCCTCTCTTTTTGCTTTATGGGTTTATGGAGACTTTTTCTCTAGAATTTCAGCACTCTGAAGTGCCATATCCATTGAACTTTAGAAGGCAAATCCATGTAAAATCCTCCCATTTAGAAAAAAGAATAATAAAAAGAAATAGTTATGAATTAAATATCTTTTCTCTCTACTTTAAAGTAAAGCAATGCTCTCATATTTTGTTTCTTTGCAGTTATAAAATGAATAAATGAGATTTGACCTCTTCATGACAGCATAACAAAAATAGCATATTCATATCTTTTGAACACAGAATTAATTACATGTCTGAGAAATCACAGTTTATTCTCCTTTTTTTTTTTTTTCTGAAAAATAATGAAGAGACAAAGAACCAATCTCAGTCCTTATTGATTCTCCTTTGCTTGTCTCATTTATGGATATCTGCCCAAATTTTTCCACATTTCAGAAAACTGCTATGCCATAGTATGTTTGTGATACATAAGCTTGGCTTTTATGGACTAATTTGGGAACTAAATTAGCCTAAAATAGCTAATTTACGACCTAATTTAGCTTAAATATATTACAATATTAATGAAAAGACAGACACCTCTAGACAGTGAATTAGAAGTGTTAAGCATTACTTCAGCTCTAAATTACCTTTCTCTTATCAACGATTGGATTTATAGCTTAGCTCCCATTTTCTTCTTACTCCCTTGTTTAGGTGTTTCAGGTTAATGTTCAGTCAGACACATTAGTGCCATAGTTTATAGGTGTTGTGCTTCAATGCATCTGTGTGTATTTCCTATGGAAATCAAAATATCAGAGGCAACTAAAATATGAGGTCACAATATGGAGCTGAGAGCTACTCCATCCTTGCAAGTAAAGGGTTTCCAAACATATTTAAATATGATTTTCCGTGGTTTAGTTTCTTGGGCTTTGAATGTTCCTAAATGTTGTCATTAATATTCATAAAAATGAAAAGATTATCATCATATATATCATAATAATATATATGTATTGCAGTCAGCTACAGAATTTTAACTAGACATATATATTGGTCTACCTCAAATAATAAAGATTTCTGGGATTGTGACAATTGACCAGTACTGTTACAACATATTAAACATTGAACTATAAGTAATATTGTAGGGGAAGAATCAGACTGTATACTAAAAAGTCTAAGGCCTACATAACTGCTTTCCAAAGAAAAGTACAATTTGTAAGGACGTTCTTTGGGAATCTCTCTGTCCTTCTCTATTAGAATAGTATAAAGCTGAAAAAGACTATTGATCTTTAGTTTGAATGAGAAAGACCTTTGGATTTCCAAGAAAGCACTGCAGAAGGAAGAAGAGCCCTGGATTATTAAAAGAAAGAAAAGAGTGCATACACTCAAGACAATTAAACAGGATTCTAAATGCATGGTTATGACTTCCTGAGTCAGTTCCACTTAGAAAGCTTAGTATTTCAATGTGTATAAAGCCATTCTGTAATTAAGGGCCTTTTAATGTAGATTTTGTTGTAGCCAAGTCGGATTCTTAAAATATTTGAATAGATTATAATTTGCAGATGTATTTAACTGAAAACTGAGAAAAAATATTGCTGCTTTGAGTAGTAACTGAAATGTTATCACATTAAAGAATACCAATAGCCAGAAGACTGCAATTGTCACACTATTTCATTGTATTTTGGCCATGGAAATAAAAGATCTTTTTCTTGTCAAATGTGGTCTGAAATGAAATAATTTAGTTTTCTGTTTACAAAATAAGTCCAGTAAAAGAAATGAGTGGGTCAACAATATGCTTTAGTCAATATTCTAATCAATATGATTATTTGTGAGCAGCTTTCAGTTAACAAAACCATTGCTTTTATTCAATCTTTCATTGTATCCCTTTACTTCATGCTACTGTTACACCTCTGGAAGTTGACAAATGCATTGAATTGAATTTTACTATGGGGAAGTGGCCTGAAGACAAAATCTAATTTCATCTTGATTTTATTTGCTCATGGACTTTGTCCACTTGGTCATATTTCAAAGAAACACTGAATACCAGTGTAAGAAAACTTGTTGCAGTGTAAGGGGTTTGTGTGTTTTTAAATAATCTACCTCTTTCAGTTTCTATTCTTAAAGAAAGAATGGTTTCTACTCCTAAATAAACAGTATTTTGAAGACAAAGTAAAAGGGGAATATCATCCACATTCCTTCTGGATTTAATCACCTATTAAATTTACAAATAAAGGTGATCAGAATACAATGGGTCTTATGTATAGTAGATAAACTAGGCTTACTTAGTTTTTAAGGGGATTTTGTTTGGAGTTTTGATTGGGTTTTGGGTCTTTTTTGTTTGTTTTCATTGTTTGGGGTTTTTTATTTTATTTTTTTGATTAGTTGATTGGTTGATTACAAACTAAATCAACTAATCAAAACAAACTAATCCCTCTCAAAAAAAAAAAAAGAAAAAAGGAAGAAAAACAAAAACAAAAAAGTATTAAGAATTGTTCTTATGTTTTTTTCCTTCTTCAGTTTTGTAAATTAATGAAAATATGAAAACAAATTTTTTTCTGGCCTGTGTCTTCCCCTTTTCAATTTGATTAATGCTAGAATATATTAAATGCATCAATTCAATAACTTTTACTTACTACTGTGAATATAAGAAAGATGGATGGGTAGTGTCCAGACAAAAAAGTGCTCCAAAATGTGTGAATTTTGGTGATATCTTCTTGTCTCTGATTCTGGAACCAACCAACAAACCACAGAAAAACCCCTAAAAGTATTGATTTTCATTACATAACAGCTCTTTTTAGTTTACAAGTAATTTTTCCTCTCAGGCTCATCAGTGAGCTTTATCTGTTCATTGACAAATTTGAACCCTCGTCTTATGTTTATTTATTTTTTCCTTGCATTTGTCTGTATGAAATTGAAAGCTTGGGATAAAGGGTCAGTCATATCTATATTAGAAAGCCAAAATTATGTTACAAACAATTTATTAAATGTCTGATTGCATTGATGTTGTTGATTTTGCATATTAGCCAAAGATATTTGAGAACAGTATGAAATCTAGAACTAGCAGTGAAAAGTTTTGACTCAGAGTAGATTTCAATTTGTTCATTATGGAGGTATGGGAAATTATTGTCTGCCAGAAAGTTCAATTTGATGCTTCAGGACTTTAACAGATATCTGTAAGATACACTTCTATTTATCATTTTGCAATTTTTGTAGTGTTAGTAAAATTAAAAGGTGAAAATTAAAATTTAAATGACACAACAAAAATAAAAGGTAAGGTATTTTATTCATACTAAATAAAGAAGTACTGGCAGTCCTTTCACATGCTACAGTTCCTTATTCAATCATTCTGGCCAGTTTCACAAGCAAAAAAAATCAAGGGATACAGATATATGACTTAACCTTTCTGTCTCATTTCCTACACCAAGGAGACTCATTCTGTTTGTCTTTTCTCAGAAAGATATAAGGTTCTAAAATAAAAGTATTTTTATTAAAGGGAATTAATCTGAAGAAAAATGACCCTTTTCCTTTAATTAATCATAACTTAATCAAACAGGGAATTTGAAACTTGACTGGTTTTGATCAACTCAATTTTGCCTCTCAACACCTTAAAAACTTTCAGCAATACATCTTTAGGGAAGTGCTGATGGTTAGGCAGAACAAATGTCTTTAATAAAGCAAATTATTTTATGATATTTATTCTTGAATTGGACATTATTGAAGTAGAATCTGAAAAAAAATACCTATAATTTAGTGTTGTCTGAAAATGACCTTTATTTATATGTTATTTATTTGTATTGAACACTCTCTGCTTTTTATATTCTGAATCAGGCTAAAAAACATGCATTGACATAGGAAATTTTCTTATTTATAGAAATAATAAGAAAGTTGGATTTTTTTAAAAAATATTGCTGAATATACACTATATAATATCTATAACATATAATATATATAAACTTATATTTATATTTATATTGCTTAACCTGGTGAGTACACTCAATTAATTTTCCTTACTATTATGAGAATATAACATTCAGATCTGTTTGATGAAAGATGCAATTCATACTGATTAATGTTCATAAATTTAGTCTCTCAGAGTCGATGACACTGTAATGTGGATGTTTCTTTGCAAATATTTAGAAAGTTGGACCAGAAAATATTTCAAATGAAAGGTTCCTCCTTAAGAACAACTAGGACCAGTATATTATTGACAGCATCTCTGGTAACTAAGGAGAAAATTTCTTTGTGACCTCAACTGCAAATGTTTTAAGAAGTTCTGGTAATAAAATATTTGAAATAGTATTGTTTTTGACAAAGACAGAAAAGCAGGACAGATACTGGAGTGAAATTCAGAGGTCACAGTCATAAAAGAACAAAGGTACAGAGCAGACAAGACATAAGGTTAGCAAACAACTCAAGAATGTTATGATAAGAACAGAAATATGGTTTTGATACAATACTGCCTCCTATAAGAAAATAAGTGCAGACAAATTGCTCAACTAGGCATCTAGAAATGGTACAATTCAGAACATTTATCCATGTTGCAAAGCTGTCAGTATCCCCATATTTCAGCAATAAATGGCACCAAGCTCATTTGATATGTTCTCTGACTGCCACGCACTGACCAAGGATGGAAGAATGGAGCTGCTCTATTACATTTTTCCTGCCACAGTACAAATCTTGCAACTTGTGAAGTGGGAAATACTGGGGTAAAGCAAGTATCCATTTGCTCAGGTATTGAGGTTTTTGCTTGTTTTGTTGTTGTTGTTGGTCCTTGCAGGGTTTTTTGGCTCATGGTAGTTGTTCTTGTTGTTTGAGGGCAGTGTTGTTTGCTGTTTTGGCTTTTTTTTTTGTGGGTTTTACATACCTCTTTGCTACTTGTTTGACTTACTCTAGTGCACTCATCAGAAAACACTGGAAATAATGTTGAGTTTTTATGGTAAAAAAGCAGTTCAAACCCGTGAATTTTTGTGTGCCTAATATTCAAGAGACTCATATGCATTATAATATATAAACTTTGCACAATTTTCAACCAATACCACTTGGCAATCCCTAAATTAGAATAAGTCCTAGCCTCAGCAAAAAAAGTAATGTGAGAAATGTATTTCAAAGTGTGAGTAGCAGTGTATCCACTGATTAGAAGAGGATCTGAACCGAAGGAATAAGATTTCTGTTTTATTTAGATGCTTTATTTTAATGCTTGCAAGTTGAGACTTTTTTATTATATCACTGATATATTAGAAATCTCTAATAAATCAATCTGATAAATGGGATGTATTTTAAGGCATGGACCAATATGGTGCTTCATGCCCCTGGGAATTTGAAAATGCTAGCTTACACTTAAAAATCTCCTCACTACAGTCTTTATTGCTTCAATCATTATTTACTCTCACTGTAAGATTTTGATATTTTAGCAGTTCAGATTTTTTCAGCTTCTAGCCATTGAATCTGGCTATATTTAGCTGTTAGAGTATAGAATCTCCTACACTTTTGGTTCCTTTAGTAAGTATTTATACACGATCACCAAATTCCCTAAATACTATTCTGAAAGCTACAGAAATTGAACTTCTTGAGTCTTTAGAATATGTTTCTAAATTTTTGCACTAATAACTGTTCTGTAAACGCTTTTCCATTTATTCAGTATCTGAAAGTGCAGACACTTGCAGTTAAGGACATAGTCACATTTCTTCATTAAAGACCATGACATAAATATTAAATTATATTAAAACAGCACACTGAACAAGGTTATTATATATAGGACAATCTCTGTTTTAAGAAGAGAGAAGATGTCAAAGGCTTTTGTTGCCTGAGGCAGAGATCTGTAGGAGCAGAAAGAAATGTCTCCTGAGTTACCCAGTTTAAAGATGCCTTGAAGAATCTAACTCTACTTTTGCTTCCTCCATGCTGCAAGGAAAATATCACATATTAGGTGGAGGTGAAAAAAAAAGAAAAAAAAAAAGAAAAGAAAAAAGAAAAGAAAAGGGAGTAAGTGTATACCACATATTCTGGAGAATCAGCCTGAAACTGATCTTATAGTCTGATTTGCAGAAATGCTGGATTCTCGTACCATCAGATGATGCTGTTCAAGTTCTCTCACCTCTTACCTAGATGCTGCTTAAGTACATGTTGTTATCCTCATCTTAATTTCTATGATTTTTCCTTCTTCCAAGAGATTCTAGCTTTTGTTTAACCTCTGCCCTGAGACCATTTATGTGCCTCCATTCATTGCTTTCCCTACCATTGCTTTTCCAGTGTTGGTTCTTGGCCTCCATATGTTTTTTGCAATGTTTTTCCACCACCTTTCTTACTCCCCCTTTCCTCTTTCACTATGAAATAGGAGCCCTTTACTCTCCATTTGTGTGTGAGATGGCAAGAAAATATTGACCAGCATTACACTGTTTTACTCAGTGGAGCAGTTACTTCAAAGTGAACATTTTGGACCATTTTCAGAACTCAAATTAAACCTATTCTAATAATTTAAATATTGAGGTTCACCACTGGATACTTGAAAATCATTATATATCATCTAATTCACAGCCTCAGCAAGAAAAATCATACTGATAGTAATTTGACAGGCCTGAGAGAAAATTGAGAATACCGATTACCATGGCGCATGCAATCAACAGTGATCTGAAATATACTACAAAGTCTTTCCTGTCTATCTATTGTGCTTGCAGTGTATAAGAAGAGTAAAATTACTTCTACTCTGGACACTCTGAAAGTCACTGCAGTCCACTCTACTGTCTAAAGAACAACCCAAAAATATTTTGTAGTACTGGAACTCAATTATGATATTATGGTAAGTTTGAAGAAATATAAATTCCACTTCCATATTTTACTTCATTTCTTTTACTTAATGTATTGAATGTCAAAGAATGTCTAACAGTCACCTTTGGTATTATTTGAATGGACTCTTTTTTTTAACAGACACATAAGCATAAACAGATAGACAAAGAAAGCCTCTCATTCCACAGCTCAAAAATTATTTTAAATGGAAATTTTAGATAAGATTCAATTAAACTATGTTAAATTAAAATGACATCTAAAGGAGTAAGATTATGAATTGTTTTACAATCAATTTGCAAAGATACTCTCTGATATCCAATAAGTCATTACATTTCCCCTTTTTTTTTTCCTGCTTTTCATTTTATCCTTATCTCCTTTTCAGCCCTTTCACTATTTCTTTGGCCTTCTGTTGATCTTATTGCTAAAAATACAAAATACCCAAATTTTGATTTGGACACTATATTCATCACAAATTTTCATTCCAGAGAGAATGATGATTCTTGTCTTCTTTAATACAGGCACTCAAGTAACTTTTTATTGTCTCCATCCATTCATGAAAGACAAAATTCTCTTCTCACTTCTTCATTAGCAATAATTTGCAACAGTCAAGCAGAATTATCAGGAAAGATAAACACAAACACAGAGAGAGAATGTTAATAGTCCAATTTCATATGCATGGGCTCATCATCAAGAACACAAACCTTCCCTTCTCCTTAGTCCTCACCAAAGTTGGGATGTTGTAATCAAAGAAGCAGACCTATTACCTTGGCTATTTTATTTATATTCTTGTTTAGTAGTCTGAAGGATTTCATATTTCACATTGCAGTTTAAGAGAACTAATGAGCTAAACTTCCTAATATTGTCACGGAAACTCCAAAAGCTGGAGACTTAGATGAAGGACAAAATATCATAAACACAGCTCCAATAATCTCTTCACATATTTTCAAACCCTTTTTATCACAGCAAACCTGATCACCTATGAAATGGAAGTGATTTTAGCAATTTGTCTGTGTTAACTCATTATTCAATAAGCCCCGTTTCTTTCAGTTCCACTTCCCTTCTTCTTAAATTTTGAACGTGCACTTCCATGCATTCCCAATGCTACTTACCCAAATTCACCACATTCCACAAAATTACCAAAATCCACATGTGTGCATTTTTCCCTAAAACCAGACCTAAATTACTTTAATGGGCCAGAGTTACTCAAAATCATGGAGATTTGGGAGCTCCTGTGGAATTCTGATTCAGATTGCTTCTCTGACACTGCTGTTGGGTTGTGAGATACTTCAGTGATTCATGGCACTTGTCTACAAGTATATTACTGCAATTGAAATGCTATATTTATTCAGCCAGTTATAAGAAAACAAAATGAAAACAAAAAAATGAAACATTATTCAGTATCCTCTATTAATCAAAACTATCTCGTGTTATTTGATTTTTGTGTTTCTTAATCATTCAGAATTCTAGCAACTGGTCTATTAATAGTAAAGACTTCATTGCTACTTATATGGTAGCATGTATATTCACTATGTCATTCTGATAAGGCCAAATAAAAAATCAACTCTCATATTACAGATATTTTCATAAATCGGACAAACATGAATGAATTCCTTAATGCTCTCTCCATACAATTGTATGGATTTCTTTGCAAACTATCATTACATAGGATGCATATAATTTCATCTGACAGAAAATTTGCTATTGTCTTGTTTTATTACTTTACATTCAGAATGAAGAATCTGTTCAGCTTATGTTTTATAGAATTTAGTAGTGAAAACCTGTGTACCTTCTTTTCTACTTCCGATTCTGTTTTTCTTTTCTGTCTCTCACTTTTTTTTTTTAAAGTTTTGATCTGAGTGCTGTTTTAACAGTTTAATTCCTGTTTTGTTTGGTTTTTTTCCCTATGTTTCTCTTTTGCATAGGTTATTAAAGTTTTAGCAGTATGCCAGGATTAAAGACTGGACTCAAATTTGTGTAATAATACATTTTACCTTGAATATGACATGTTTTAGAAGAAAGTAAAATTATGAGTGTTACATTTTTTCATCTTTTCAACACTCTTTTCTCCATTTTGCCAATAATTTCAAATTTTTTCTCAAGTACGTATGCTTTTAAACAGTTTACAAAATGCAAAAGACATATATACACCCACAATAAATTCATTAGACCTCAAAATTATGTCTCAGATTTTCAGGAATGTTGGTTTCCAACCTTTGTTTTGAAGGTGGTATCGAAAGGGAAAAAAACCCAAACATCTAAAGGCTAAGAAACAAAGCATATTAGTGTATATTAGCAATGACATGCTAATTATGTTGCATAAAGTTCTGGCTGATTTGGAACAAAGGGAGGAACTCTGCATCTGCTCTGAGCACAGGTCGGGGGAGTGTGGTGCTCTTTGTTTTGGTTTGGTTGGTTGGTGTGGTTGTTTGTTTTTGTGGTGGCAAGCTGCAAGGTTCCCAGCACCTTGAAAATAGTTTGGGGTTTGGACTTTGGTGAGGCAGGAAAGTCCCATTACTATTCTACAGCAAGACTGTGCTGTGTATTCGTTGTCTAATACTTCCACTTACAGTAATAAGCACTTTGCCTGTCTGTTTAAGCCTACAGGACTGATAAGAGAGAGAGAGATGTGATTCTTTTCTCTTTCTTAATTTCTTACAGCTTGATGTCAGGAGAGGGATTCTAGCAAAAGTTCAGTGGCATAGTCAGCAAATGTTTTGTAAAGAGAAGCAAGATTGTCTTAAAACAAAACAAACAAAAAAATTAAATAGGTATATCATCTTGCTCTTTGCTGAGAAATGGCCTTTTAGATTTCACTTTCTGTTTCATCTTATTAATGGCAGCACACATCATCAAGCAAATAGCAGTTATATTAAATGGGGATGAAATCCCACCATGCCTCACTCACAAAAAAATAATGTTTGCTCAAGGAAAAGGAAGTCCAGGAAGCAATTAAAAATACCAAAATTAGAAATTTTGTAATAAACAAATAAAGTTGAACTCAAATTAACTTCTTTTTCTATATTTTTGTTAAAACAGATATCATTTGAAGCATATGACACATTGGCTGTCCTAGCATCAAATATTCAAAAATATATAAAAGGAAAAAACCTACAATACCAGAAAATAACACAAGCAATTTTAGGTTAGAAAATATGAGAGAAATATTTGGGCACCTTTCAAATTTTTGGAAAGGTAAGATGTGATCTGAAAATGTTAATTAGTATTCAGGCACTTCCTGCACACTAGATTTGATTCATTTTGATTGTAACTCAGTGAGCTGTTTCAGAACCAACCAAGTATAAATCTATTATTAAATGCTGTAAAAACAACGTAAGACAAGCCCTGATTTTGCCTGGGATGATATACATATAGAATGCTAGTTTCATACATTACTGTCAGAGTAGATCTCGCATATATTAAAGAAAAAAACCTTAAAATATTGTCAGGTGTTGTGTCAAATTTGTCACTGAATAACACAAAATAAAGCAGCATATGAAACAGAGCCTGATTCACTGCAATAAGTGCCTGTGATCTTGAATCTTTCTATTCCAGAAATTTGTAAGAGATACTACACCTTTTACTACTTTATTCAATCTTCTCTTTTTTCCCAACTTATTTATGTATTTCACATCTTATTAGCTGCAACAACAGATTATTTTAGTTGTCTCTGATACAGTGGGCTGAGCATGAGTTATCTTCAAAATGCAGCATGTCCAAAACCCCTCAACTCATTTTTGACCTTCAGTGTTAACAGACAGCCTATCAGTTCTACCTTTGAAGATTTAAAATGGCTGTTTTTTTCAAGTAGAATTATCTGCAAGATATGAAGTTTGTTTTTTGAGTCATTAAATGAACTTAAATCTCTGAGCTTCTGGCAAACATATACCACACTAACATCTTTCTCTGATCAATGTTGTGCAAATTCAAATTTGCTCTTGTAACCCTTCTTCCTTTTGCTCTGTTCTGTTAGGCTTTAGTTTTGTTTTGTGTTGTGTTTGAGGGGGAGTTGTTGGATTTTGGGGTTGTTTCAGGTGGGTTTTGTTTTACATTTATCTGTCCTCCAGTAATTCAAATGTACTGTATAAACAAGACAGCTTCATGTTTTCCCTTTTATTTATATTTTCTGGGTTTTTTTTAATTAAAAAGTGAAATTATTGGAGACAAAATCTGACAGTCCCATTATTTGCAGGATTTACATTAAAATATTCAGTTAGATTAAAAGCTCTCACTGTCTGAAATGTCTGAAATGACTGAAATGTCTTAATTCTTATTTCTATTTACCAGGTTTCACAGTTCTGTCAAATTTCACATACATGCCTAAAGGGGACACCAGACTTTCCTCATTTCTTATTATCCACTGAACAGCTGTGCAATGACAGATTGTTTTCATATTTGAACTTCTTGTTTCCTTTGCAAAATTGATGTTAAAATGTCTCTCTTTTGAAGTGAATGGAGATTGATGCTTAAAAATTTAGGCCACAGTGTAATCTATTATTTTATTTAAATAAATTTATACTATTTTATTTTACATAATACCTTAAACTTGAGAGGAATTTGGTTGAATAAATTTTTTTTGTTCACTAAAATACAATACACAGAAACTTGTGGTCAAAACAGCTCTTAAGAGTATAAATAGTTTATTAAAGGTATAGATGGGGAATGGAAAAAAAAAATGGTTTGCCAATGTCATTTAAGAAGTTTGTTTTTGCTAAGGAGGAAAAATTCAACCAGAGTTTCAGAGATGCCTGAATATTGTTTGTTGAGTTAATTATTTTAAGTCTGTTTAAATGAATTGGGAGTAGGACAGTTTTGTTTGTTTTTTTAAATTTTATTATTATTATTCTTTTATTGTTACAGTAGTTTTCCTAATTTCCTATCTTATTTTTGGTGTTAAAAGTCTACTCTGAAAATTTTTTATAATGTAGTAGCATAACATATGAATTCCTCACAAGACTTATTACCTGCTACACTTCCAGGTCAAAAATAAATTGTTTCCCCTCCTGCTTTCTTAGTCTGCATAATTTCCAATCAGCTAGAACTGTAAAAACTCTTATTCTTTCACATTTTCACCACTGTAAACACTACAACACTAAGTCAAGTAGGTGGCCTGCTATAACTATGTGATACAAACTTTTTCATTAGGTTTCAACTTCATTTTTTTCATATGAATTTAATTCACTGAAGCCCAGTATACTACATTTTGAGGATTTTATATTACATCTTTATTAGGACTATTTTTTTTAATTATATTAGCCACTTTTCCTCTCCTAATCCTACAAACCAAACCTGACTATAAAAGTTTAAGATTTTTTAAAATATTTTACTATAATGCATTTTACCAAAGTTGCTTCTTTATTTTTTTCTGGCATGCCTGCTTTATACAGACTTTATGTTTTAACTCTAAAATGAAAGTACTATTGAATTCATTATGATGTCAGGCTTGATGGTATGCTCACCGTTGACTTTCTATTTATTGACTTCACAATAGTCCCACTGGTTCAGAATTATTAAATTCCTGCTTTCATTTCATATACTTATCTAGCATTAAACATTCATGGATAAATGTGTGTCTGTTGCTTACAGCAGAAAGTTTCCACAAAAAACCAGCCACAGGAGGAAACTTCTGCTTGGGTTATTACTGTGCCCTGGAAGAGATAGAAACTATTGATAGACTCCATGAATGTGGCAAAACAAAACCCAGATATGCAGGAGGTTTCTATATAGCTATGTTTCCAAAAGATTTTTATGGCACCTATATCATTCTTTCATGTTTTCTGCATCATTTTTAATGAGGACTTACAGGAAAGTTTATATAAATGGTTTCTAACAGTATTTGTCTATGGAAAGCTAGGGTCATTTAGGGGAGCCTAACAACAAAAAATCACCCCATAAAATTTATGGAGCTGTAAACATTTAGGGGAAGAGGGGAAGGAAAGCAAACAAAGAATTTCTATTATTGCAAACAATTTTAATTTTAAGGAACATTTGATATAATTTTAATCCTGTCTCCTGTTATACAACTTTTTCAGTGGTAGAGAGGACTATACAGCTGAGGATAGACATTCAGTTGCTTATAGCCACATGGGAAAATACATTGAATCACAAACTTGACTGATAATTTAAAAAGTGATTGAAAGGGTTGCAGATTGAACTGGGTTTATCTCTTCTCATATTCAGAACTTTTTATTTGGATTTATAATCATTTATATAGTAAGAAAAAAATCAATTATCACAGTATACTGGCCCCTTACTTGGAGGACTTCCCTGGAGAGCTTACCTTTTTTTTATTTTTTGCTGCAGAATAAGAAATATTGAATTTGACTAAAGAAAGCATTCACATTTTCTGTTGAATCAGCAGAGATTCAGCCTCAGGTCAGGTACTACACCTATCCATTAGCTGTAAAAGAAGCTTAGGGTGCATTCCCCCTTCCAGCTTCCATATCTGCATTTCTTCCTGCTGTAAGTCAGACCTCAGAAGGAAATGAGAAGGGACAAGAGGAAAGGAAGGGAAGCCAGGCAATAGAGACACTAGTGAACATCTACTTTCATTCCGAAGCTCTCAAGGCACATTACCAGACCTAGGAAATACCACTGAGATCTGATGTTTCAACAAAACTGTATGCAATCTGCAAGGAGTTATCTAAGCCACTTGGTTATCTCTTCTGTAAAGAGAATAGGATATGTTGGCTGTACTCATCTTCTAATATAGTCGGATTTGCTGTCAATAATGTCTCAACTTCAAGAGTAAAGAGATATTAATAGGATATAAATCTGTTGATTTGTCAGGGTATTCACCAAAGGAAGAAACAAATTAATTTTTTAAATGATAGAATCTAAAGTGTAGGCTTTTATTTCTTGGTTTAATTTAAATTTAAGAACAGGATGGGTTACAGCACTATTATAGAGAAAATTCAAGATAGGTATCATGAGCAAATCCAACTTTGCAGATTTTTTTGGTCATTTAAGTACATTTGCATGAATCTCCAGAGAACTTCAAACAAACAATAGTTTTTCAGAACATTTTTGCTTTTCAGACAAAAGAAACAGAGTGGCCAGGAAATTCCCAGTCTACAATGAATACTTCCCACAGGCAGGTAACTCTAGTCAAGAATCAAGCCAGCAGATGAATTTTAAGGTGAAAGTTGTCCCTCAGTGAGATTTAGGTGGACTGCAACTAATCTCAAAATAGTAAAGCAGAAAACATTTTAAATATAGTAAAATATTAAGGACACTAGAAAGTCTTAAAATTAACAGAAGACAGGACAATTCCATTTCTTGACTACATTGCATCAAGTCCAGTTTAGTGTGACTCTAGGTAGTCAGGGCATTTATGTAAATTTATGAAATGATCTGTTCAAGTAAAATTATAGAAATGAAAAACTATGTCCAGTCCCTGTTGATTTGAAGACATTTATTTCTATTTGTCCTTTGTCTTTTAAATGCATAATTTGATTAAAAAATGCTTATGCACATTCTAAGATATAAATAACACATACTGTATCATTGTAATGTAATTAACATCTGTTTTTATTTAATATTCAAATTAAAGCAAATGATTAATCTGTGCAATGTTACACTGATTGTGCTATTACTAAATAATGGTAGTCATCACTACACAATAACAGATCAGTAGTACTGATATAACAAAATCAAGAACCTAATAATTTAATAAAGTAATATAAGGATACTAATTAAGAAATAAATTCTACTCTGTGTAGTGCAGTGGTTCACTTACTGTTAAGATGTTCTGTAAAAATGAAATTCTGTTCATGAGGGGTCTGCAAATTTTTTCATTTATTATCACACACATGAGAATGAAAATGGTCTCATAAAATGTAACAGATAATGTCAGAATCAGGACTATTTTAAACAAATACTCTGTCTAGTGGTCTGCTAAGCTATAGTTTACTAAACTCAATTATTTTTTGCAATTTTTTACTGTCTTCATTCAAACTATGACAGGTTCTCTTACAGGTATTAGAAAAGAAAAAGTTGCTCTCAGGATCCTATTATCTCTTTTGACTGAAGGGGAGACTAGAGTGAGAAGACAGCTTTAGGCACACACACGTAGCATTGAAACGTGTGCTCAACAATTTGAACTTTTAATTAATGAAGTATAAGAGATAAGAATACACACATTATGTCCAAATTGCTAGAGCACAAAGCTCTGAGCTCAAAGCTCTACCTGAAAAAACTAGAAAAGCTGATTTGAACCCTCATTGGAAATAGGAGGTAAGAGACCTGATAACACAACTTTGTCAACCAAAATGAGATGCCATTTCAGGGACTTCTTTTTCCTTATTCTTCTAATAAATTGATAAATTCTGGTGAAACCCACAGATATTTCAAGAAAAAAATCCTTCCCAAACTAAAGCAAACAGATGGCCATTTTATTGTCCAGCCTTAATCAACCACTTTAATAAAACCATTTGATGTCATGGCAGAACTGTACAAGCTATTCTCTACATCATTTCAGTATCCTTCTTAATGCAGCTCCCAACAACTGTACTAAATCACAGTCAGAACTTCTGAAATTAGGTGCTTAAAATAACCCGAGAAGAGAACATCTGAATTAACATGAATTAAACAATCAATTAACTCATTAAAGCAGAGCAATTCTTCCCAAACTTCATTTAGGTTGAACTTGAACATTCTTTTTTTCCAACAGTCGGACATTTTCTCCCAACTGTACAATTTGCTCTAAAAATACATTACCATTCTCTATAAACCAGAATCCTTTCAAAAAATGTTTAATTTAGTTAACAACCAAAAAGTGCATAGAAGGCAAAGAAACAAATGAAAATCAGAAAATGAGAATTCCTTTTTTTTCATTTTTTATCTATCCCTGTCAATACTTACCATCACTAGGAAAAGACATCCTGAGTTTTGTATCTTTTTCTTTGCATCCTAAATATTTCCCAGACATTGTTTTTCATTTCCTACTTTTTACTTACTGTTCTCTCCATTCATATGCAGATATACCTTTTAGTAGTCTATTATCCTTTTTGATCTGAGGATCAGCTGTTGGAGGTTATAATGCTTATAGGTTTGGTTAAAATTAACAGGTGCCCACAGAGTCTCAGAGAGACCTTGACAGCCTAAAGAAAACTATGTTAAATGGACAGAGAGAAAACGCACAACTTGGAACAAGGAGAAGTGCAAAGTCAAATGTCTGAGCATGATTAACACTGGGCACAAGTACATACTCAGTGCTGATGAGCTGGAAAGCAGCTTTGCCAAGAAGGACCTAGGGATCCCAAAAACACTTAGATGAATATGCACCAGCAGTGTCACCTTGAAGCAAAAAAGACCAATCGCCTCCTGGGCTGCATTTGGAAGACTGCTGCCAGCAGGTCAAGGTAAGTGATCCTTTCTCTCTACTCACTATTGGTGAATCAACTAGAGCACTGTGTCCAGTTTTGAGCTGTACAAAACAAGAAAGATATGAATTATTTGGACAAGTCTAGCATTGAGCCACAAAGACAATTATGGAACAGGAGTATCTTTTATGTAAGGAGAGGCAGAGAGAGTTAGGACTGTTCAGACTGGGAAGACTCAATGGATCTCAGTGATGTATATAAGTATCAAGAGGAAAAGAATGAAGACAAAGGAAACAGGTTCTTCTTAGTAGTACCCAGTGAAAGGACAAGATGTAAGTGGAACAAATTAAAACACATTAAAATCTATCTGAACACAAGAAAACACTTTCTTATTCCAGGGACCATCAGAAAGTGAAATAGTTTTCCCATAGAGGTTATGAAGTCTCTGTTTGTGGGGTCACTCAAAAACTGTTGGGTCATGGCCGTGGGAAACCCAATCCAGGTGACCCTATCTGAACAACAAAGTTGGACCAGATGATGTCAAGAGGTCCTTTCCAACCTCAATCATTCTGTGGTTCTGTGAATAAAGACCTTCAAGATTCCTGTTTTAACAGTGTAATGTAACAGACTATTTCAAATACTTAAAACAAACTTGAAAAACATGTTCTGCTCTAGGGGTATTTCTCACTTTACACTGACTCTGGCACAGTACCATGTTCTGAATGAGGTAGCTCAAGGAATGAAGCCACTCTACCAGGATAGCACTACCATCAGCTGTCCCTCAAGCTCTCAGGAGTTTGCTAATACCAAGTAAACCAATCCTAAAATATCTACTGGAGTTTCTGAGTTGGTTGCCTGCCCTCAGTAATGGTTATTAATACTTAGATAAGTATCTTAATTTATCAAGTCATCTAGTGATTTTAACCGCATGACAAACACCAAAGATCTCTTAAAGAGAAGTTAAGGAAAAAAACCTGAATATTTTAATTGTGATGTCCACATATTCAGACTTCATTCTTGATGCATATACAAAATGAGAGTTGGAGTCACCATTGAAGTTTCAGTTGATATTAACTAGAAACACCATACAGAAACTCTTGGTCCTAAAATGGTTTGAAAACTACACAGGCTTCAGCACTGTCGCCTTTTCAATTTATCAAGCACAACTCAGAAAAATTCACTCCCCACCTACAAAATCTCCATGGAACCATCACGCACTTCTTCAGATGCCAATGTGACGTGATTTAACCCCTGCCAGCAATTAAGCACCACATAGAGTAAAAATAAGGTAGCTCCTGAGTTGAGATAAATAGGTAAAGTAAAACCATGCACACAAGCAAAGCAAAACAAGGAACTCATTCACCACTTCCCATGGGCAGGCAGGTGTTCAGCCATCTCCAGGAAAGCAGGGCTCTGTAAGGGAGAGCAGTTTTTTGGGAAGAGAAGTGCCATAACTCTGAACGTTCCCCTTTCCTTCTTTTTCCTCCATCTTTGCATGGTGAGCATGATGTCATGTGGTATGGAATATCCCTCAGGAAAACTGGTGCTGTAGTTCCCTCCCAACTTCTTGTGCACCTCCAATCTCTTCACGTTGGTGGAGTGGGATGAGAAGCAGAAAAGGCCTTGCCTCTGTGTAAGCACTGCTCAGCAATTACTAAATGTCAACGCTGTTTTCTACACAAATCGAAAATGTAGACCTATACAAGCCTTTTTTTTCTTTTCCCATTTGCTGAATCAAAATATGTAGACAAATAGGAAATAACTCTAGACATCTTATACTTGTCTTATGCCTGCTAACAGTAGAGTGTCTGTACCATCTATTTTTTCAGACAGAATTTTTAATTGAATTAATCTTTGAAAAACTAATGAGTAAATTGTCAAAATTTTAAAAAGTTTCAGTTGAATTATGTGAATGAATATTGGAAAGACTTTGAATTACTATACTTCATTCTGATGCTGCAGAGCAAGGCTTTATAAAAAAAAAATCATTATGAAAGGAAAAGTTCAGTAGGTCTCAAGACTATACAAGAATCAAAATATTTTATTGTGCATTGTTTCATATTTCATTTTTGTCTTTCTAAAGAAGAAAAAGAAGGGTTAGGAGATTTTATAAAGAAAAGGTCTAAAATAATTAAAAGACAGTATTTGAATAGTATGATTTATGAATATTATGCATTATGAAGTTACTGAATTTGTAGAGGAAGCTGGTTTAGTTCCTTGAGAATATAGTACTATAAAATTCAACTGCAAATAATTTTACCTATAGTTTACTGTTTTGCCTATAGTTTCAATTTAGACAAAATGCTGTAGAAAATGAGGTTTTTCTTTCTCAATGTCAGGCATAATAATTAGAAATAGACATATCAAGAAACATGGGAAAATTCAGAAAATTAGTTAGCATTGACTGAAAACAGGCAAAATCTGCAAACATGTATCTGTACTCCACTGCCCTACAACAGTAACCTGGAAATATTTTATTTCTTATCGGGTAGTGTAACGCTAGAAAATAAAGTGAACTTGATTGAAAAATATTATGGATTGCTCCTATGCTTTTTTCCCTTTTTACTCTGCTGGCTTTATTGTTTTAAAAATAAAAATTTTATCTCAAAAAATGTCTCAAAATTAGCTGCTTTGACTATTTTAAATTCCCAGAGTTTAAACAAAGGTCTGTTGCATTTTTCAGTCCTTATTTTTAAGTCATCTAAAAATTACTAACTCAATACAGCAGAAAACAAAGTGAATTAAATCCTATAAGAAAAGATAACATTGATACCCAAACAGGAAAGTCTCAAATTCTTCTGAAGCCTTCAAAAATAAACATGATTTTAAAACTTCTAATTTTAATAATATCTAAAGGTCCAAAAGTAAAGTGATCAGAAAGTGAAAGATTTTTGCACACAAGGATGTTAGTCTCCAGGAAATTGCATTTACAATTTGCAGCTCTTTTGCACTGATGGCTGAATTTACATTAATTCATTTACGAAGGTACTATAGAGGTCTGATGTGTTTGTTTACTCATTACAGACTGTATTTATGTCCATCAAAGACAGAAAATTCTGAAGTATTTGTCAGACCACCTAAATCTGATCTTTTTTAACCCTACAGAGAGAGAGACAGTAAATTACTCCAATGCCTTAAGAGTGGATCCAGGGCAAAAGGGCTCCAAACTCAGAGCTAAGGTGCAAGGTTGGATGTGATGTACCCATAACCAAAATGCTGGAAAAGAAAAAAAAAAAGTCAACATTCGTACTATTATTGCTAACCCACTCATGCACTCATGTATTCTATTTATACACTTACTCACTTTGCAAGAATGAATATCTTACAGATCAATAATTGTAATAATGTAATATAATAATGTCATATATTTTTGTTATAAGTAGGCTACGAACAAAACCCTGTGTCTAGTCTTTAATGTTATCTGTGAACTGCTGAATGTGAAAAACCAGATGACCACTATGAGCACTCTGATGTTATCAGGAGTAGAATATCTAAAGCACCATTTACTGGCAGTTTCACTTGCCATGACCCTTTAGCTAATGTATCTTGGTTGGAGACATTTGCAAGCATCTTGTCACAGTCATTTAAAGAAGATTAATATAAAGTGATTAAGAAAGGGTTGTATAAAATTCTGCTGCATCTGAAATTTAGTAATACTTTCATAAAATGGCCTACAGTCAAAATGCTTCAGACCCAAGTCAATGAGAGCAGAAATTAGACTTCAGAAACTTGCTGAATTGTATTTTTTTTCATGTATGACATAACAAGATTATAACTTGTGCTTAATTACACTTCCATAAAGATGAAGGGTTTATTTCTCCTCAATTTTAGCAGTTACGCCAGTAAAAGCTTTGCTACCTTTATACATATGTAAAAGAAGCCAATCTTTTATTTTTGCTAGAATTAGGAAGTAAATTGATTTTTATTATGAAAGATACTGGTAGAAAATATCATATAAGAACAAAAACCTTATATAGTAGAAACCAATTATGTGAGGTATTTCACCTTCTCCTGGTATAGAATAGAACTTAATTTTTAATATTGCTTTTTCAGTTTGATCATAAATGTGATAAATGTAAATGTTAAATATGACACACCACAAAAGTCTAAACCAAAAATAAAAATATTTGTATACAGGTTTTCATTATAAGCTGGAGTTCTAAGTCTTGCCCTAGAGTGGAATGGTAGAAATCTTCACAAAAGGAAAGGCTCTTAAACTTTAAGCCCTTAACTTTAACTTAAGAGAAGTGAAATGAGAAAGAGTCCTTTTAAGTGAGTCATTGTGCCATGCCAATATTCTAATAACATTTCCTGCACTCTACAGACAGACAACTTTAAGTCACTTGAGATTTTCTAGGCTAACAATATAAAAGCATCTCTTCTCCACCTTTTCAGTAATGAACATATTTTCTGCTCCATTACCTCCATTAACCATTAGCAGTATTATGCAATATTTCTGTCATTCAGTTAGGCTAATGTGATCATAAACCAGTGTATTTTTTTGGCCATGGATTGCTTTACCTTTAACTCAACAGGAAACTTTTCCTGAGATGAGGAGAAAATCTTGAGGCATTTTCCCTGATCGTATCTCCCTTATGTATTATACAAAATTGTCAGCCTTTGGTATTAAAACATGTTTTGAAAACTCTGTTTATCTATTCAAGTATTTTCTTTTCAATATTCTTGAAAAGTGGAGTCAGAAAAAAATCAGAAAAAGAGCAATAGAAATATTTTTTTCAGAGATTATGAAATGCTTTTGAATTATTTCACTTCATTAAATACTAACTGCTTGGAAAGAATACTAACGTATTAAAATGCTAATAAAATTGTGGACATCCTAAGTTGAAAACTGTATAGCATTTTCAAGCTGCTTTCAATTCCAGTTTTTCTTCAGTCTTGAACTCAAAAAACACCTAACGAACAATTTGTGCCACATAATAAATGGAAAAATAATGAATGGTAAAAAGTTTTTATTATACTGAGAATTTCTCTAGTTCACCCAATACTATTAACTGATCTCAAATTACAATATGGTATAAAATCTGTATTTAAAACAAGTATGGGATTTTCAGTAGCAAAATATCAAAGGAAAGGCATCCGTTTGTGATTTAATGTTATTTATAAGCACCCCGTTGACTGGTGATTTTAGTCTGATTTAAGATGACTGGTAGACAATTTTGAGATAACTTCACCTGAAATTCTCATAAGGATTAAGAAATAAGAAGGTAGGAAATTACTGTGGAGGTGCAAAACTAATCACGGTAACAGAAACACTCAAAGAAACAGTCAAAGAATAGCTATTGAATTATTTGTTGTCAGTTTGGAAAGACATAAGTAATCTAGCAAGTTTACAGAAAGGATTTCTCTTACACTGAGCATAGTTCAATTGTGTTATTAATTTTCTGTATAATAAAAGAGAATATGTTTGTCATGTATGCAAATTACAACAGATAAGGCTAGCTGGAAACATTTTGGGAATGTAGAGTCAAACATTTTTTTAATTCCTTGTCTGTCTTAATGTTTTTAATCAATTTGTGTCACATAATGAATACCACCAAGGGAGAGGTTTAGACTTCAAAATAATCAAAATACAAGGAAAAGATCTGAGTTCAGTAACTTTCAATATAAAGACAACTATGCTCTAAGAGGAAAATTAATGCAAACATATTACATAGAAGTGGGCTAGAGACCATGATGTAGACCATATGTTAGATATGGATCAGTGATTGATCCATGTGACAGGAACAGAACAGATATGACTTATCTGAATGTTTGTAGCTATGTTATGGATTCTTATATCTGCGATTCATTCTAAGTTTCTTGCCAGTGTGATCTGCTCAAATGTGGGTAAGGATGGCTAAAATTAGGAAAGACAAATAATACTCTCAAGACTGAGAGTACCAAGATTGCTGTATTACTACAGCAATGTACATACTTCTATTCAGAAAGGAGGGCTGGCATCTTGAAAATGTCTTTTCTCCTGATGTTAGCTGAAATACTTTTGAAGACCAGTCTTTGTTAGTGTATGTTACAAGCAGATGTTCTGAGCTTCTAAATATTATTACAGCTTATTGTTCTTCAGGTTGGTGAGCGGAAGACCGTCAAGACCACAACAAAGAATTTGACTCTGGACTGGATGGCCATTCTTGAGTCTTTGAATACATACATACTGGTGTAACAAATACTTCTAGTCATGTGTCTAGACACTTGATCCTCGGTATTTGTACTCTTTCTTCATCAGATTTGGTCTTCTGCATGTTTGGTTTTTTTTCCTTGAACTCTTTGTCAGACTCCCAAAAATGCTCTCTGTGGTAGTTTCTGTGATAGATATCAAATCCAATACTGTATCAGAAGACCTTTCTTTATTACAAATGCTACAATCTAAGGATATGTGAAATGTAGGAACACTTAATTTATTATGCTATTTCCTTAAGGATAAGAAAAACAATAAAACAACCACACAAACCCTTATGAACAGGAAAAAAAACCCAAAAAACAGAGACAACAAAAAGGGCCACAGATTTCAGGCTACTGGAAGAACGGCCACTAGAAGAATCACTCAGNCTAAGCAAGCTTTGAGACAGAATAGGTTGCTAAGCAGAATGGTCGGGCTATTTGTATTGCTTATATGTATGTAAGCAGCGTGTGTGTGTGTGTGTGTGTGTGTGTGNTGCTGTATTACTACAGCAATGTACATACTTCTATTCAGAAAGGAGGGCTGGCATCTTGAAAATGTCTTTTCTCCTGATGTTAGCTGAAATACTTTTGAAGACCAGTCTTTGTTAGTGTATGTTACAAGCAGATGTTCTGAGCTTCTAAATATTATTACAGCTTATTGTTCTTCAGGTTGGTGAGCGGAAGACCGTCAAGACCACAACAAAGAATTTGACTCTGGACTGGATGGCCATTCTTGAGTCTTTGAATACATACATACTGGTGTAACAAATACTTCTAGTCATGTGTCTAGACACTTGATCCTCGGTATTTGTACTCTTTCTTCATCAGATTTGGTCTTCTGCATGTTTGGTTTTTTTTCCTTGAACTCTTTGTCAGACTCCCAAAAATGCTCTCTGTGGTAGTTTCTGTGATAGATATCAAATCCAATACTGTATCAGAAGACCTTTCTTTATTACAAATGCTACAATCTAAGGATATGTGAAATGTAGGAACACTTAATTTATTATGCTATTTCCTTAAGGATAAGAAAAACAATAAAACAACCACACAAACCCTTATGAACAGGAAAAAAACCCCAAAAAACAGAGACAACAAAAAGGGCCACAGATTTCAGGCTACTGGAAGAACGGCCACTAGAAGAATCACTCAGGGGTAACCTTGGACTTGTTCAGACAGAACTTTACAACTGATTAAATTATGATGAGTCTCATAAAAAGAAAAAAAAAACAATCTTTTTATGAGACATCAGAAAGGGCTTGAGAGACTGCATAAAAGTTCTGAGATGTTTTAAGATGAGTTAAAAGAGATATAAATATTATTATATGACGTTTAGAGGAAGGCTCAAAAGCAGGATCAAGGTAGATGACATAGAAATAAGAACGGTAATTAGAAGATAAGGAAGGCTAAAATGGGCCAGTAGCATTTAAGAAAGGAACTTATACGTACACGTGCCTTGCTGAGCCCTGCACTTGATGACCACAGCCTGTTCTATGTTCTCCTTAAACTACCTTCTTATTTCCTGTATGTGCTCTCTGTGTGACACAGTAGTGAGATTAAAGTTGAACTTAACAGCAAACAGCATGAGACCATCAGCTAGTGGGGAAACCAAAANATAAAGTTGGCCATGTTTGTAAAGAGAGCATGTACTGATTGTGGATTTGTGATCAGTCTCACTGCAACCTGGACCTGGGGAAGAGGAATAGAAGCCACTTCACATCCAGGAAAAAAAAAGAAGTGACCAGTCCTGTCTCTCTTACTTGAGCTCCAGAACTTCCCTCCTAGTACCACACCGGCACAACCATAAGCTTCATCCTGATAAAGATCAGAGACACTTTGGAGGTCATAAATCAATCATTTTGTAAATGCTCATTAAATCCTTCCATACTTCCCAGGCCAGTTGAATGATTGATTAAATAGTTTTTTGTTTGTTTGTGTGAGGGTTTCTTTTTACTGATCTGTCTTGTCAATTTTCTTCAACAAACAGTTTATTTTATACTAAAACTTAGGTGCTATACTTGTGTAAATACCAAGTTGTTGGCACAGAGAATGGAGAATGTGGTGGTTTAGTTTTCTTGGTTTTGGTCTGGGCCTTCCTTGGTAACATTCCTTGGTAACCTTCCTTGGTAACTTCCTTTCGTGTGCTGGGGAGGACATCAGGTCTCTGTGTCGGCTTAGCTCTTATCTATGTGAGCTGACGCCTATCGGAGAAGCTGGTCCTCAGTGGTTCAGAGGTGGAGATCTCTACTGTTTCTCTTGAGGGAAGCTTTTGTTGAGAATTTATTGTATTAGTTACTTACTGAGCTTTTCCCTGAGTTTACAAGTGTTTGTATCTGTTGTTGGTTTTACCTATTTTTGTCCCATTTCCCTTTCCCTTCCCCCTTTTCTCTTTCAGAGCTCTTTGGGGTTCTTATTCTGCAGCTTCATAGTGTTTGATTGTATATAATTGTAATTTGATTGTGTATAATTGTGAATATATATATATTTTTGCTACAATTCTCTTTTGTTTCTTTCTTTTTCTCTTGGGAGGGGGGAATCTGTGTGGCCAGCTGTTGGGTTTGGCAGGGAGCCGACCCAAACCTCCACAGAGAACATCTAGGTGATTAGTTAGTAATGAAAATTAGGTTGTGCTGGCAACACTGGAGACAGAAATAACCAAGAACTGTAGTGGTGACAGCAGGTTTGGATGTGAGATATCAGTGGGAGAGTGCCCACTTAAACAGTGTTCTGAGTTTGACTTGGTGTATGCTGTAGAGTGTGTGTCTGTGCCTGTGGACCTGCTGTGAGTGAAGTAGGTGAAATGAGATCATGGCAGGTGTGATGTGCTTGAGAAGCATTGCAGAATGTGATTCATGATAGGGTGAATGTCAGCTAACATTCACTTTTGAAAAAGCCTCTGTTTTGCATACCATCTATTCTTACAATAGGTACTTATGTCGAGATGAGAAACTCGACTTCAGAGTCAAAGAGCATGCTCTGGCCTGTTTTTCTTAGTAACAGAGATGTTGTTCTCAGAGTAAACACCAGACCTAGGAAAACTTATGTTAATCATAGATTAACTAGTAATGTATTTGTCTGTCTTGATGACAAAATACAAAATGTGAATTAATAAGCTATAAGTTAAATAATTTCAGCATAGCACAAGAATATAAATGCATGCATTCTTAAGTAGTTTTGTCTCTTTAAATATCCTCATTTATAGACAAAATTGTACGTGACTAGAAAGGTGTGAAAATATAATAGCAACACATATAAAATGAGTCATTTTTTCCTCTCTGTGAGGAAAAAAAAAATCCTTCTTAATAAATTAACAGTAACTGAATCAGTTTATTATGGTGTGAAAAACATGAAAGAAGTTTTAAACTTTTAATAAGCACTGTTTTCAAATAAAGGTTTCTCAAGCATTGACATGCAAGAAAACATCTGGTCAGCATACTTTTCTTTAAAATTAAAGAGGTATTTTTGGTTTTTTTTTACTGTCTATGTTAACCAACACAATTGCAATGAAATAAAAAGATTTTTGAACACCACTTAGCAGTATCAAACTATACAGCTGAAAAATGAAAAGTTTTAAGCAGATGATAAGAGTATGCAGGCAGATGTTTAAAGGCTGAGTTGTTAGAAGAAACATTATGATACATGCTTTTATGTGCCTGACTTTTTTAGAAGGCTAAATACATATTGATATATCTATACTACATGCTCTGTAAGACTCTAGTATCAAAGAAAAGTAAAATCAAAGCAGTCTGTGTCTTATCACTGGGCTGAGGAGAAACCCTGGCAAAACTTTAAATGAAAGCTTTATCAGCTATACTGCTTTTTGAGTTTTGAATCAGTTTTATGTCTTAATAATGTATATAAAAAATAGGGAACACAGCAATATTTTGACAGATTTTATTAGTAATAACACTTTTTAAACTATACATTTCACCTTGATCAAAACACAAGTTCACATGCTCAACTCATGCTGAATTCATACTCTAGTTTCTGTTGATGCTCTTGATCCAGGACCATTCTAAGGGAGCAGTGGCAAGTACAAGTTATATTCTGTGAGCAATTACTTCGCCGTTTCAGAAAAATCGCTTCTTATGTATTGAAGGTAATCATCTTCCACAGCCTGTGGTAGTAAGGTAAGTCTGCTATGAATAAATACGTTTCCTGCTGTCAAATTACCTTCCTTTCTAGAGTATACAGCTTCAGCAGACTAATGGTGGTGAATATAATTTCAAAAATGTCATTGGATCAATCTACCATTACTTTGTTCCATACAGCATAATTTTCTTTGTGGGCTCCATGATTCATAAGTTTGGATCACTGGGTAAAATATGCAAAAAATCGTTCAAGCAAATACACTTTTGTTGATGTCTATGTCATCTAGGCAACAGGCATCCTGTGAGGAAGTGGTTCATAACTTAGTTTTATAAACAGTGATATTACTTATTATTTACTGTGATGTGCCTAACATTAGAAGGAAGAAGGACTGTCACAGTAATATACTCTAGTGATTCTTCTCCATTAGTCTTGTCAGGACCGAGCTGTGGTCAGGCAGTCTGGAAGATACAAAGCTGAACATTATGTAGATTATATTGTTTTCTGTGTCAGTTATGAACTGTAATTAGACACTAAGCAAAACATACAGTTACAAGAATAATGAAGGCTGTGGATACTGTTTAGAGAAGTTGCAAATTATCTATAGAGGAGAAATTTGCAAACAGAATGTATAAATGCCTGCTAACAGTTATTCAAGTGAGATTGTTTGCAGGGAGAAGTAATTTCTGTCATTCAGATGCAAAAATACGTAAGTCTTCAAGCTGCAATGCTTCATTCGGTCTGAAACAGAAACAATTTCAAACTCAGTAAAATAAGAACAATTTGCAAATAGTGTAGTTCTACTACTTTGGAGTCACTGAATATTCTAAATAATCTCTTGAGACCTCAGTTTTCTATTTTGCAAGTACTTTTAATTTATCTTGTGCTAATTATGACTAGATTAATTTACAAAGGATCTTTTGTACTCATTGCCTACTGGATTCTTTGCAGAATTTGACTACATTGTTTCAGCAGATTATGGATGTTTACACATTTGGCTGATGAAAGAATCATCAGATTCAGTCAGGGGTCCAGATCAGCACAGAAGTAAGAACTATTGAGGTAGACTGGAGCTCAAGTTGGGAAAACAAGTTGGCAGATCAGGGTAAGGATCAGTGACTCTTGGGTGTAACTACTGTAATGTTTGGGGTTCTTCACAAATATCACATGAGTCTAACTCCAAATTTATCTAGTGTGAACTGCTGGGATCTCCAGCAAACAGAACTCTCAGCAAGTAGAATGAACTAATTTCTGCTGATCCATGATTTGTGGGAATTTTTAAAGACGTTTTGCAGTTGCTCAGTAGTATGTCACTTTATTTTAGTTTTTATATAAAAAGATGATAAATTATCAGATGATCTGTGTTATATTTTATCATTCTTGAAATTCAAACAATTTAAGGCTAGTGTTCTTTGCACTAAGGTTGTTCACATGACCTCATGTAGATGACCTCCTCACAATGATAGGGAGGGCATCCAACCTGTAAGTCCCCTACACAGGGCATCCAGGTATAAGTTTTGCTGGAGAAAATAATCCAAAATAGATATATTCTCTAGCTTCAGTCTGACACGGTCAGGTAAAAAACTGCTCCATAGCTATCCTGAACAGACCCAAATATCGGTTTATTTCACACTGTATTTCTCTTATTCCTCTTGAAGTTCTTCTCCTTTACTACCCTCATTCTTTTTCAAATAAACAGTTCACTTCTGTTTATCCTTTTCTACTGGCCATGATTTAACAGATTTTATAACCTTATTTGGTGCTTATGACTTAATTGCCCTGGTAATTTCTATCTTGTTCAACAATTCTGCTAAGTTACTGCCTTCTTTTGTTAGGTACAGTTTCCTGCTGTATTTTATATTGTTGTCTTATGAATGGAGGTCTGGGTCAGAGCCAGCCCTTTGTAATAATGACTCATGTAATTATCTGCAGCAGCCTGTTATTCCTCATACTGCTATTTTTCAGAGGTGCCAAACATTAAGATTCACCATGACATCCTATGCCTCTAGTTGAAATGTCTCTGTACTCCTGTGCCACTCTGTCATTTCATTGTCTGATTGTATAGATGAGCAAGAGAGGGAAAATAGGAAGTAAAAATTTGTATTTTTTTTAATCACACAACTGTAATTTTAGAAGTAGTGATCAGCAAAGGTGTTGAGTAGCAATGCTGTAAACATTGTCTGACACATGATGTGGCAACCATTCAAATGAAATATTTTCTCTTTTTATCTCTTCCACTGGGATAATAAAAACTAAGTGCATCTTAGGTAATGAAATTGGACAGATTGGATCCTATACACACCACTTAAAGAGGAATAAAGAGACACAAAGTTCTGAAGCTAATAACTGAAATTGTTAAGGTTGTTTTATTTCTAGTTATCTTACATTGTGTCAATGACAATTTTGTGCTGGTGTATTAATAACTGACTAAACATGAATAATTGAACTACAAGACTTCCAAAATAAGAAGAGTTATGCACTTAATCATTTAATTAATTTGAAGTTCATTTTGTCAAATAAGTTAGTGATTCATAAAGAAAGATGTTCTGGACAAAAAATATATAGGTTGGATAGAGGGCAAAACTGTAATGAACACCAAAAATTAAAGAGGCCTAGTTAACAGACTTTAATAAATTAAATATATCTCATTTTTCTTAACATTTAAGGCATCTGAGTTAATGAGCTTTAAAAAATAAAAGCGTTCTATCTAGTAGCTTATTCAGTAACTAGGATGTAACACATAACAGATCTGAAATCTCAAAGTATGATTTAAATCCTTCTAGTACTCTTCCAGTGGTAAAACATACTGTTTTACGAGCTCAAACAGAAAAGATTTGATGATTGAGTAGTCCTTATGAAATTTGTGCTCATCTATTATGTCCTGCAAGGAAAGAACTTTAATAGCAACTGAAAGAGCACTGCAAATTAATGTTTCTTTGAAAGGTAAATGAAAGAAACAATACAGTTGATTTGGATACTTATATTCATGGAAGTCATACCTGTGTATATTTTTCCAGTCCTTCACCAGAGTTACACAAAACAGGATAAAATCTATCTTGCATTGTCACAGCACTAGACCAAATTTAAGTTGACATAGGGCTTGATCTTGAAGGCGTTTCTTACATGAATTGTAAATATGAGTTCTCAACTAAATCTTCTTCCATCACATCTTACCAATTTCTTCTGCAGGAAAAAAACTCCTCTTTTGACTTCATCTGGCTTCAGTGACATCATAGGCTTCACTTTACTGACATGTAAATAACAGTTCTAGACATTGGGCTCTTGTTTTTCAGAATTTCTGAGTATTGAAACATTTTGGAGTGTTCAGGCTGAATGATGGTGGTGGTCTATGACTGCAATCAAGAATGCAATGGTAAGCAGCTATTCATATAAATGGTCTTAAGAGACAAAGCCTGTATAGCAAAATAAGAGATCCCTGGGAGTGACATGAAGCACCAGACTCTTGAATATCCATACTGCTTAATGGTTAATTCCATGGTTTCATCTGAGTCAACCTCACCTGAAACTCTTGTGTGGCCTTAGCTAAGTACAAGCAGTACTGTCTTTCCTGGAATAAACTTCACAGATGAGTCAAACTGTACAGACAGGGACTTAAGGCTGAATCACTAGCTTTACTAAAACATTCTCGTTCCATGCTTCAAAGCATTAACCTTAAACCCACTGTCATCTTGCTTAATAAGAATATCACAAATAAACTCTGAAACTGCACTTCAAATCTTCACAGTTATTTTTTGCTTTACTGTTTTGTAAAAATTCAAAGTTAAATTCCAGCAGCACTAAAACTGACTAGCTCCACCTAAAAACATGGCTTTCCTTATGTGTTCTAGTTAACACCTTTTTCAGGTACATTTTTCACATGTAGGACAAAGCTAATTTGAAAAGAATCTGTGAGAAATTATTATATGTTTGCTCTTTCAGATTTTTATTTCCCTTAACTCCAGCTTTTTATGTGTTTGCCAAAAAAACTGTCAAGTTCTCTTGTATGTTGATTTTGTTCATGTAGCACTTTCAGCTCTAGTTTGGAGTCTTTTTGATAGTTTGGGGGCTTTATGTTTGGTTGTTGTTATTTTTAATAAAAGGGATTATATTACTTCTTTTCCCCTGCTAAAATGGGTGAGGAGTTTTAAAGACTTTCTTTGTGTCTAATGGTTGTGATGGGGGGGAAGGGTGAATAGTGACAAAGAACACAAATGAGGCAATCAATGTCTTTTTTTTGTCTTTTTTTCCCCTGGCAAGAGAGATACACAGTGATAGTATGAGTGTCAATGGACACAAGGTGGAACACTGAAAATTCCCACTACACAGTAGGGAAAAACACTACTACAATAGCAGACTAATATTGCAAAACGTTGTCTTGTAGGGTTCAAGAGACTCCGTCCTTGAGGTAGTCAAGACTCAGCTTTTGAGTAGAAGTTTGGATGATATTCAAAGGTTTTTTAGACCTTAATTTTTTTATAATCCTAAATATCTATGAAAAATAAATAGAAATTTTGAAAATACATGTATGCATACATTTCTCCCAGTATCAGTTATTGAATGTTTGGGATATTGTGCATAAAAGTTAATTATTTTTATAGCTTGTGGATTTTTGGTTTATACTCTGCCCTATCACACCTTTGGTATCACAGTGCTCAGACTAAAATTCAGAAACACAGGACTTAAAGAGTACAGGAATCATCAGAAGCAAAATTTGTGTGATTTAGAGAAAAGAGCAAGTACTATGCTCTATCTGCAATACTTAGACTTTTAATGAATAATTTAAAAGCTGAACTCTTACAGATGTTACTTTATTTCTGCCTCAAACTGTTAACCACAATATGATCAGTTTAAAGATCTATGTTGATCCTTTCTTCTCTGACAGCAGTTCTGTTCCTTCTAATAACCTTTCATACAAAGGAAGGAAAATTCTGTTAAACCCTTGTTGAAACAAGCAAACAGATAAAACAAACCAACTGCAAAAAAAACCAAACCAAAACAAAACAACAAACCCCTGGCTATGGTCATCAGCTAACATATTCCCTTGCTCAGCCTCAGATGCTACTTTAGAAATTTAGAATTGTTAGGTGACTCCATTGAGATGATGAAAGTTCACTCAGCATCATATATGCACATACACACAGAAAAAAACACTGAAAGTTATTCCAAGCTAAAGATAAGGCAGTTCTGTGAATTCTACTTAACTACGTGCCTGCATCTTCACTAATTTGCCCCCCACAAATTTTAATACAAATAATTGTTTGTAATATGCTAATCATAATTTTTTTTTTGCCAGGCAAAATATGTTGAGTCCTGTCTTGGTTTAATGACAACATATATATTTGGAAGGCTGAGAGAGCTAATGACATCAACGTTTTTTCTATTCCTCTCCCAATATAGAGAGAGTAAAAATTATGAGTCTGAATGAAGAAAGAAATAACCAAAAAAACAACAGCAGAAAAATATTACCTAGCTACCCATCCCCCCTTCCCCTGGATTGAAAAAACCCTGGAAGGATATTTCATCTGAGAAAGTCTTATGCTGCCAAGGTGATGGTGTGGGTTCCAGCATAGCAAACCATGTGGGTGTCAGTGGCAGGGCTGGGGCTGACCTGGTGTGGTCCTGGGGTCCAGTGAGGCATGAGGGCAAAACGGTGGTGGCTGAGATGGGGTGGCCCCCTGGGCTCAGGTGACTGTGACTTTAGGATATTGCAAAATAGCTGCTGAGGCAGAGCAGCCAGTCCAGGGAGGGGAACCTCAAGCTGGCAAAAACAGCAACAGCTGAGGCAGAGCAGCCACTACAGAAAAGAATTTGAGAGTCTGCAGCACTCGAATAGGCAAAGACCAGGTACTGAGAGAGCAATTCAAGTTTGCACCTGCCTATTATTGCCTGCCTCCTGGCATGAGTTCTTGCAATGCTCCACTCCAAGTGCCCACCTTTCCCGTGTATTCCAAGACCCTGAGGGCACTCTTCCCTGATCTGGCTGGAACGGGGGCAGTCCTTTGTGCTCCGAATTACATAGTCATATGTATTATTTATCACTGAAAAATTCTTCCCATTTAACCAAAACTACTACAGTACCCATTTTTTGATAAGCCTACGGAAAAGGAAATTCATATTATTCCCAGGAGAATGTATTATACAACAAGACTACAAAACTACAAGACTACGTGTGGCAGGATATGCTACCTGGTTGAAGCTTTTGCAAATTCAGATGAAATTTTATCAATGCAGATCCAAGAATACAATTTGCTTATTTCCTAGAGAAATAAGCAGATTTATTCCATTGTCTTTTTGTTGTTGTTGCTGTTGTGTTTTTGTTACGTTTTGTTGGTTTTTTTGGGGGGTTGTGGTTTTTTTTTTGTTTGTTTAAAATGCAGAGGCTGTTTGCTGACATTAGGTTACCTAGTAGCAGAATAAAGAATATAAAAAAAGTAAAACTAAAACAACTTTGGGTGGAGCAGAATAGCATCCCTTCAGGTAAGGGTGAAATTGAAGTTGCAGTTTTCATTCTCTGAATGAGATCAGTAATTTTAGGTAGCCATTATCTAGTCCTTTACTTTCTTTTAAGAGTGATATAAAAGGATATCAAACATCAAATTTGGCATGTGAGAACTATGCTGAGGACAATATCAGGAAATCATGAAAGGAGGAAGGAAAAATATCACCCAAAGCTCTGTGTCTAGAATGTCAGTTATCTATGACATGCAATTGTAGATCTGGTTCTACCCTTTGGGATCTCTTAGCACTGTCTACAGATTGCTCCAGAAGTTGATAGGCATGTGAGTCAGTCACTTTGAATGATGGCTGGGTTCACGTGTTTAATTTTTAAATAATTACTTTAAGAGTACCTCATTGTGGGGTGAGTTCTGCTGTTATGATATGCTTCCTTTTCAGTTCAACACATCAGTGTGTGTGCAGCTGAGGGAGCTAACATATGCAGCAGTTTGTGCAGAAAGGCACAAACCCAGAGCCAGCAGCTCTGTGCCAAACAGCAGGCATGTCCCCAGCAATGATGCTGACATGTCACAAGTGACACAACATGATTCCCAGCTGCTGTTAGAGCTATTGTCTCTGTGACATCCAAGGCTTGACCCAGACAAATTCTCCTAAGGAGGATTCAGATCTACAAACCTCAAACTGCAGGGAGTGCCTGGGACATCTCACTGAGGCTAGGCCAGATGGTTTTACAGCTTGTAGCAGCTGTGCAGTTGTCAAGAAGCTGTGCCACCAAACGAAAGAGCTACAGGAAGAGGTCAGCAGACTGAGCAGCATCAGAGATGAAAAGAAAGCAGTTGAATGAGTTGAAAATCTCTCTTTTCTGAGAGATTGCAGCTTCATGAGCTCAAACTTCCAATTGTAAAAGAGGAGCATGCAGAGCCCATGCTGTCAGGGTGTGTGACATCCCATCCTTACGGGGAAGGGACCACCCAAGATTCATAGCTGTTTGTGGCAGAAAGAAACTATAGAAGTCAGAGCATCCACAAAAGCTTACAAAATTTTATTAGTNACAGGGAAAAAAAAGGAGAAAGGGAAAAGATTACCAGTCTGGGCTCCACTGTAGATGCAGCTGGGGTGTCCAGTGTCCTGGATCATACACACACGTAGCAAGTGCACTGGGCTTGTTGGGGGTACCTTCTTATAGTTAAGTTTTCCATCCTGGAGATAAATTTCTCATTTTCTATGCAAATTAGTTACCATGCACAGTCCACTCTTCTAAACCTTTCTGAAAATGCTTTGGAGGGCTTTGGGGGTATTTGGTGGTTTTAACTCCCCTCCTTCTCCCTACAGTCCATGCCTACTTCTTGGCCTCATTCCTTCACCTTAAGTTGTTCTTAACTCCAGGAACTAGAAAAAGGACATTTATCGCAGAAAAGTCCTGCCCTACTTCCATATATCCTGCCCTTCNCTACACCCATCACATGGAAATTGGTATTTTAGTCTCTGACCTCCTAGTAAAAGCACACCACAGTGGGTTTTGGGTAAAGTGGTAGAGTTAAAAGGAAGATAGAGATAAACTAAATAGGGAGCTACAAGACAGAGAGAAAGAGAGAAAGAGAGAANCCACTCTTCTAAACCTTTCTGAAAATGCTTTGGAGGGCTTTGGGGGTATTTGGTGGTTTTAACTCCCCTCCTTCTCCCTACAGTCCATGCCTACTTCTTGGCCTCATTCCTTCACCTTAAGTTGTTCTTAACTCCAGGAACTAGAAAAAGGACATTTATCGCAGAAAAGTCCTGCCCTACTTCCATATATCCTGCCCTTCTCCAGCTCTATCCTGTTCTTTCTCATTGCATGTTATTATCAACTCTCCTTGGCTGTTATTACCAACAGTCCTTGTTTGGCTCCATGGGTATCCCAGCTATCAGTGTTTGAGACACACACACCCCTTATCTTCTGGACTTCTACAGCGTGCCAAATGGAAACTCTCATGATGGCAAAGCCTGATGGCTGGTGTAAGAGAATGGACTGATATCTCACTGGATTATTTACCTGATTGGAACAAACTGTGTTGGGGAGGGGCCAGGTCAGTGTCCACATGGTCAGGCCTGCCACAGAATGCACATAGCCTGGAGCCCCAGGGCAGTATTGGGAGTCCTGTGGCAGAGCCTGTCAATCATAAGTCCACCTGGTGGTCCTCCCACATCACACCCCCTGGAGCCTCTGACTGGCTTCACCACCATTCACTCTGGCCTGGAGGGCACTGATGGTCAGTGAGGTAGATGTCCTGCCTGGAAGGGGTGGCCATAGTGGCCAGACCATATAAATACAGGGTCAGAACCTCCTCTTTTTCCTCTCCAGCCATCATTATGTGAAGGTTTCTCAGTGGTAACTATTTTTTTCTAATCTCTTTTTCACTTGTCTCTTCTCTCTTTCTCCTTATTCCTGTCTCTTCTTTTGATCTCTTTTTTTTTTCTTTCTTTATTTATTCTTTCCTTAAACAGTTGTGGGTAACTTAAAACCAATGGGTTATATTTTACTAAGTTGTGGGTTGGTGTTTGCCAGGTACTTTAGTGAAACATTTCTGCCTTGGTTGTATGTTACTCCTGTGAACCTTTTACCAAAATGCCTATTTTCTCACTAAATCAAAAAACCTCTCCTGAGAAAAAAGTTTGTAGCTTTTTCTGTACCTCAAGGTATTAAGGAACCAAAGCCTCTGCAGAAGTTAATTGGGAACTCTTGGAGTCTTAAATATAAGTACAATTTCCAGTAAGACTTGAGGCTTTGGGACTAGGGTGTTGCACCTGGCACAAGAAAGATGGTTTGTATTACTCCTGAAGACATGTACCTACAGGATGTATTCACTACCTTGTGGGTGCCCCATCAACTGAGGCCACTCTAAAAAACAAAAATCAGAGCCAGCTGAGCCTGAGCCACACAGGAGTACCAAGAGGAAGTGCAGAGTGTTAGTAGTGTGAGACAACTTGCTGTAGGCAGTAGAGTTTTCCACCTCACACCTTATCTGTGATGAGGGTGGTGAGAGGTGGGAACAGGTTGCCCAGAGAAGTTGTGGGTGCCCCATCGCTGTCAATATTCAAAGACAGGTTAAATAAGGCTTTGAGCAACCTGATGTAACAAAATATGTCCCTGGCCATGGTGGGGGATGGAACTAGGTAATCCTGGAAGGTCCTTTCCAAACTAAATTGACTTATAAATTTATGATTGATATTTGAGAGGCCCTCCATAGACTATATATGGCACATTATTACATCTGCTTTAATATTTTACCATTTTGGATGAAATTATGTCAAACAGATTGGAAAAATTTGGGATCAAAATGTGTGCTCCATGTCTTGCTGAATAGTAGACAATTTGATTTTCATCAATATTGCAAAACACATCTTCCACTGCTGGTGTGTGTTATGGCAAATGTTCATCGTACAAGATATTTTATTTTAACTTACTCTGGTTTTATTTGACTATTCAAAAACAGAGAGAGGTAATGATTCATTTTATATTATTGGGGTTCATTTTATAAAACCTACCACTAGATTAGAAATTAATTCCTGTTCTCCAACTACTTTGAAGTCACTCATTTCTAGATAAGGTAAAGTGAACAATATCCAGAGTAAACTATACAGCTAGTAGACATACATGAAGTAACAAAAACCCCTAACCAACCAGAGTTAATGTACTCCCATTGAAATTTAGTCAGAAACATACCTAACTGCTTTCTCAAGTTCAATTTCTACAAGTTTTTTCTGTATAAAATCTACTTGAGGCTACACTTATTAAAAATAGCTCCTTATTTATGAATTATGTCAGCTGTTATCATTAACTGGACTTATGAAGTTGTTCAGGAGATGTAAAAACATTCAATGTCTGAAAACAATTTTCCTCTTTTTTTTTTTTCCCCTTAACATGTAGTGAGTCAAATTTAGTTGTCTAAACATAATTACCTAGTGGCAATTTAGACAAATACCTGAACTATCCATTTGGGGCTGGGAGTTGGAATACAAAACATGTGAAGTCATTTTCTCTAGCAAATGGCAGTTAGAAGACAAGCAAGATGAGCCAACGGAGCTCAAATGACTTCAGAAGGTACTTAATTATAGACAGGTGATCCCATCTCCCAGTATTTTCAATTGTTAGTTACCTTTGCTTTACTTCTGTGAGCTGTAGATCTCTTTGTTACACCAGGTATGATCACCTGTTTTAAAAGATTATCAGCTCATGACATCTGCAGGGACCTGCTGTATCCTGCTGTTTTTACCTTTCTGCGTAGGCAGATATTTCAAAATGTCAGTATATGATCTTGGAAAGCAAACAATGAGATGTTACTGCAGACACATCTTCTGGTTTTGAACTATAATGCATGGGATTTTATTGTCATAGTCATAATGTTCTTTAGAATATTTCCTCTCAGCTCTCCAACTCATCAGAATACTTCCCTAACAATCCTCCAAAACTTGTCATCCATATCTTTTTCCATACATTTGCAGGACATCTTCTTCCACAGGCATTCACTTAAAACACAGTATGCAGAGTGTGCAGTTAACAATTCATTGCTTGAAACTGAATTAAGAGAGTGAAATTCACTTGCTGGCTGTTCCACTACATATGACAGGCATGTGGCACCAGGAAGTGTCATCAGAGTTCATCTGGAATCATCAAATTGTCTCTTGGACAATCAAAACCTTCCTCTTGTTATTTCAGAATTAGTAATTGTCTGTATTTCACATAGTATTCAGTCTGCTTTCTGGACCCTGCACTTCCTTCTGAATTTCTGAAAAACTAAATGCCTATTTTTTCTGTTTTGAATTCTATGATAAATTTTGCTACTCCAGGTCTATTTATTATGAAACAATCAGGTCAGAATTCAGAAATCATATACAAAATTTCAAAGTACAGTCCTGGTGCAAAGAGTATCAATAGAAAGAATCTGACTAAGGGGACATTGCTGATCATCTGTCCAGACCATGTAGATAAATTAACAGGGTTGGGGAGAGTATTTGTTTCATTTTTATTTTTCATTATAGAGTTATGTGAAGCTGAATCCTCAGTTTGGTTAATTCTCAAACTATCTGAAACACCTAGAACAAGAAATAATTTCTTTTTGGTGCAAAGGAAAAAGTACCAGATTTGCTGAACTGGAAAACAGAGAAGAATGTCTCTAGAGAGGTGAGAGAACAGGTGGAATTGGAGTTATCTGGGAACCAAAAATCGCACCTATTTATTCAGTTTAGGAGGGAGAATGGGTCGCATAACTGTATGCCAACCTGAAAATACCATTCAGATTCTTCAATTAAATCCCAGAAAGGTAAGACTGTGCCTCTGTCCTATTGGCTACCTACAGCTGGTTTCTCAGTCAGCCACTGCTCCAGTTTGAATACAGAGACATATAACTGATTATGAATTGTAAAAAGGATTTACACATCTCACATGAGCTTCCAGATTACACTGTAGGTGGTTGGTTGCACTTAAAAGTTGAAACCTAAAAAAGTTAACATTTTCAGACACAGTCGTTCATTAAATCTTATCATTATCTATAGAGCATAGGGAACTGAAAGCTTGTTCATTGGCCCAATTGTTACTGTTTCCAAAGCTCTCATCACAGCAGAAAGTAGCGATAGAGGTTATAAAAGTCTTTAGTGTGGTAGATTTTGCATGTGATTTCATAATATATATAATGACTTATATTACCTTAGAAAATGTGTTTAAACACATAAGCCTTCTTATTTTATATGTCTTTATTAAATTTTCTTTCAGAAATTTTCTTTCAGGATATAAAGTTATATTTCAATCACAGTGGGATAAGCCACTGGTTAGAAAATGAATCTGCAAACTAGGGTAAATGATAGGAAGAGAATTGTGAAAAACCAGCAGAAATGTTTGATCGAGGAAATGATGATTAAACAATTCTTTAAAGTGAACTTTTAAATGTGCTTTTCATTAAAAAGGACTTTAAATGTCCTTTTCCATGCATTGTTAATTCTCATATTTGTCTAAAATATTACACAAGTTGATACCAGAAGAAAAAGTCATGATGTGTAACAGAAGCTTTTACAGCTGCAGACCAGTTGCACGAGCAATATAACACATTTTAAAATCTGTTTGCCCAAAAGCAACTGTTGGAGGGGAAACTATGATGCAAGATAAAGAGTAATATCTATGCATCATGTTTCTATGCCAAGTGGAAACCCCATCTCCCTTTTACAGACAACTGATCTTCTGAGCCTAGAAGTCGTGCCCCTTTTGCCATCACATGACAATCTTACCTGCCTCATTTTGTCCCATGTGATCCCAGAATGCCCAGTGATTGGATGGTAACTGAAGCTGGATGTTCTTGATTGCCCTAAAAATACATCAAGTCCCTCCCATAGCACAGCAGTATGATGCCGCTTTGTTGCATGTGATTTGCGAATGTTCTGTGATCTCACAGTTGCTTCAGAAGGCTTAGAAATTCTTCATAAATATGTATCTTTATATATATATAAAATACATACATATATATATACAATATACATATCTAAAAATAGATGTAGGATATATACTTGCTTATATATAGTCACATATATATTAGATAGAAACAAACTTGTCAATGTATATGTGTATACATTAAAGAGCATTTATGATGTGTATAAATGCATATACATAAAAGATCAAATTTTAGTAATGATTTCTAGAAATTTAATACAAACTAATAATATAAATTGATAAAATTTATTAAAGTTAGAAAAAGTATATCTAAAGCATTATTTAATCTGAAAGATTTAAATAAGTTTAACTGTGGATGAAAAGAACAAATAAACTAAAAGACAACTTGGACTCACTGCTTCAGAAAGCTGGAATAACTCCAAACACATTGTGGGGATGATAAGATTAAGAGGGGCATCATGCCATTGAAGAGGGAAGAGGGATGTGCACAAAACCGAACATATCTGTGGATGAAGGGATGACTCCTGTGAGGCTAGCCATGAAGCAACTGAAAGAGGAAATAATTTGTGGGAGTCTGATCAAGAAGCCTGGGACCGTCAGCTCCAAAATTCCAGTGTGACCATGCAAACTTATTGGGCAAACCTTTGGGTTTTGTGCTGTGCAGCACAATACAGGTGTCGTTGTCAACTATAATGGAAAGTCAGAACAAGAAGACAGCATCTTATGAATTTGGTATTTAGAAATACTGAATCAAAAATTAATTTTATTGGAAAGAACTTTAAAGACCACATAACTCCTATCCCCTTGCCATAGGTAGAGACAATTTCCACTAGACCAGCTTTTTCAAATCACCATCCAGTCTGGTCTTGAACAGTTTTAGGGATGGGGTAGCCATAACTACTCTATACAACCTTTTCCAGTGTCTCACAGTGAAGAGTTTCTTCCTTAGATCTAGTTTAAATCTACCCTCTTTCTGTTTAAAGCCATTACTCTGTTTCTATTACTAAATGCACTTTTGAGAAGTCTCTCTCCTCTGTTCATGTAGGCCCCTTTAGGTACTGAAAAGCTGATAGAAGGTGAACCTAGAGCATTCTCTTCTCCAAGCTGAACAATCCCAAATCTCTCTACTGAAACCCAGTATATGGTTGGTTTTCTGGGATGCATTCTCACATTGTCGGATCATGTTGAGCTTCTTGTTAACCAACAACCAAGTCTGTCTCCCCAGAGCTGCTTTTAATCCATTCTCCACCCAACCTGTACTTGTGGTTGACATTGTCCAGAACCAGATGCAGAACTTGCACTTGCATTTCTTGAATATCATGAGGGTAAAAAAGTTGTTGAGTGCCTCAACCTTCCTATAACTTAGGTAACCAGGCTTCCTGTTTCCTTCTGATGAGGTCCCATGTTTTTCCTCATCTTCCTTTTATCACCAATGTACCTAAAAAAAGTTTTTCTTATTGCCCTTGATATCCCTGGATAGATTTAATTGTATCAGGGCCTTAGCTTTTCTTATCTGATCCATGGTTGCTTGAACAGTTTCTCTGTATTCCTCCCAGGCTCCCTGTCCTTGTTTCCATCCTCTGTAGTCTTTCTTTTTGTGTGTGAGTTTGTCTAGGAGTTCCTTCTTCATACCTGCAGGCCTCCTTATGTTTTGATCTGACTTTCTCTTGTTTGAGATGCATTGCTCCTGAGCTTGGAGGAGGTGATCCTTGAATATTAACTATCTTTCCTGGGCCCCTCTTCTCTCCTGGGCTTTATCCCATGGTACTCTATCAAGCAGATCTCTGAAGAGACCAAAGTCTGCTCTCCTAATGTCCAGAGTGGTAAGCTTGCTGTGCACCCTCCTTATCACCCTAAGGATTCCAAACTCCAACATTTCACTGTCACTGCAGCCAAGACTTCCCTTGAGCTTCACATTTTTTACCGGCCACTCTTTTTTGATGAAAACAAGATCCTTGTTAGCTCCTCTACTACTTGGAGAAATAAATTACCATCAATGTATTCTGTATTGCTTATATCCTGCTGTGTTTTCCCTTGAACAGATATTGGGCTGCTTAGAGTCTCCCATTGGGATAGGGGCTTGAGTACAGAAGACTGACAGAATTGCCACCATAGAGATGACGGGTGGTAACAAAGAAACCCTTTGACAACATCTGTGAGTGAATTTACTGCTTGTAATGCCATTATGTGCTACAAACCTTGATATATCCCAGACTTCTCAAATACTAAACATTATCCCCTCCATCAAATGCTGCAAGGGTGATGGAGACAGTGCAATATGCACCTTAGAGAATGTGCAACAATGGGATTGGTCAAGTTAGAGGTTCAAGGCTACTCAATATGAAGAAGGGTGCAGATTCGTATTTGGACAGGATATTTCTACATGAAGCTTTTGAAATGTTTGCACATAGACCAGAACAATTCTGCACTTAGAATTTACACCAGCTGTTTGAACCTGTTGATTGTGTTGAGGTTTGTCTTGAAGGCATCAGCATGCATAGCTCTTTGTATTTTTTGTATGTATGCTTAAGCAGTAACAACAAAGAGAAATTGTTAGACTTGATTAGCAATCTACAAAGTAAAATGGAAATGTGTTTTGGTCAAACTTTCCACCTGGCTGTATTCAAAAGATACTGGAGGCTGGGTACACAGAACTCTAGATCTATTCTTCATTCTGAAATTTTAGAAGTAGGGATATTTAACTGGTCTAAATAGCAGGACAAATAGACTCTGCTGGAAGTCTTACAGTGCTGAGGGATCTGACTTCTAGAACTATTAAACAGTGCAAAGTACTGCATGGATAAGTAGGGTGATCAGTGCATAATGATTTTATTGTTTGAGGTTTGTTTTATATTAAAATGTGTGTTGTCATCCTGATAGAGCTTTAAAAAAGCCTGGAGAGTGTTTCAGCCAAATGATAGTGTTTTCAATGTTGAATTTTATTATGTTGTTAAGGCTATTTGGAATAAAAAGAAAAAAAAAAGGGTTATATTGGTCAGACAGTTGTCAGACTTTCACAGATATAAAAACCACTGCAGTTTACAGACTCCTGTACAGGCTTGGGGAATGTTTACAGTAGGAGTAGGTCCTGGCAAATAAATTACCCTAAAAAACCCCAAATGGATTGTCTAAGAATTTATGTGACACTTCTAAAGACTACATGGGAAAGTTTCATAAATATAAAGCCTGGAAAAGTAGTATGTGCTATGAACAGATCTTAAATATAAACTAGCCCAAGTTGTTCACACTCATCATCAAAAAAGCAGAAAGAAAAACATTTTTGTGACTTGGAATATATGTACAAAGTGGGGTATATATTCTGAGTTATACTATAACACTGGACTTAGCACCAAAACTACAATGTGAAAAAGGAGATACTAAAAGGAAAACTGAAGGTGACTGAGAACTTAAAGGTGACACGTCTTGTGGTCTTTATTGTGATGTTTATGGATGCAAAGTTTTGCGGTTACAGCTGCCTAAGTGTGTAACACCAAAGGCTGCACTGACTATTTTTTAGTCAGATTTTTGAAGAAAAAATGGATATGTTGCAAAGAATGCAAGATGACAAATTCATATATGTATAAGTCCCCATCCCTGATCATATGTTTCATAGGCTTTGAATTGGCTGCAAAACTAAGCAGCTTTTCCTAAGTGCTGGGATTTGAGAGCTGAAAAGTTATTTCTCCATTTTCTTCAATACTGCTGGAAATCAAAACTGCAGGCCCTCACCCGCAACCAGACTATTATGGAGTTGACAGATTCAGGAGGAATAGAATTTTTTTGTATGATCAACAGCTAAAAAGGAGAAGGTTCTTCACTTGCAAACAGAACCAAGTTACTATTGTCAACAAGAAGTGAAAACTCTGAGGGAAACCTGTAGTTTACACAGGAATGAGGTTATGGTACCGATTTGTAATAGTCAGTGAGAAAGAAGGTGATGGAAACAGATCAGGCTACAGATCCTTTATAGTATCCTGTGCTGGTTTCTTCCTGTATGGTTGTGTACCCTTCTGAAAGGACGTTAGCTCTCCTGCCCTTTCAGATGGCTGCCACTGAGGAGGATAAAATCTTTGATTTGCTCTGGTCAACAGCTGTAGTAGGTGCATGTGCCCTGGTTTTGGTACCAGGAGGACTACAGGGATGATCTCTGTGAGGAGAGGCTGGGTTTGCCCTGTGCAAGGTAGAACTTGTTCCAGCTGGCTCCAATCGACCTGGTGCAAAGCACAGCTGAGCCCTTTAGCCAAGGTGGTGAACACTTGAGGAAAGCATGTTTGAGAAAAGGCAAAAAAAGCCACACAGGAAGAGGAAGAGAAGAAAAAATTGTGAAACACTAGGAGAAAGCATATTAAGAAATGTTGAATTGTGCCCAACAGAGAGGAGGGAGGGGAAAAAATGTGAGAAACAGCTCTGTAGACACTAGTCAGTGATTAAGGAGATGGAGATTCCCTTGCAGCCTGTCGTGAAGATGAAGACCAAAGTGGAGCAGTTCTTGAAGGACTGTCTCCCGTGGGATGGGCCCCAGGCTGGAGCAAGCGAAGAGTGTGAGGACCAAGGAGCAACACAGACAAAACATTATAAATCACCAAAACCCCCTATTTTCCATCCTCTTGTGCTGCTCAGCAGGCAGAATGCATCAACAATTTTCAGTAGATTGAAAGGTGTTTCACATCTGTACCTAAGTGTTACCCTAGACCACATTAGATTATGTAAAAAGTGAGAACTTTAATATTACATCTATGCAGGGGATCATTGTAATAAAATCAGATGGGGAGCCTGAAGAATTTTTATAAACAAAAAGACTACATTGCTAAATCCTAGTGGTGCTCTTTTAGTGGCAAGAGTAGTCTGCTTGTATTAAAAAACAACCCCTGATGAAAAGATCTTTCCTAGAAATTTAATAGCTTGTAGTCCTTCAGCAGCAAAATAGAACAATATCCCCCTGGGAACCATGAAATTATACCTGACAATTCTGACAACTCGACAGGCTATTTTTGTACACTGAAACTAAAAATGTATCCACTTTATGGTCTTTTCCCCCTGGTTTCTGTCAGGGTAAATGACAATCTATTCTTCTTATGCTGCACCTGTGTTAAAAACCTTCAGAGATGCTGCATCTAGAGACGTAATGCATGGATCCACATAATACTGCTGAACTAAAGAAGGCTCTGGAGAATACATACAAAGTTTGTGAAATCTATATAGTTTTGCATTTTGAAGAGATTCCAAAATGTTTGGATTTGAATTTTGGGTGGGTTTTCCTTTTCATGTTGTTTTATTTGGTTGTTTGCTTTAGAGCTTTTCGTTTTGTTTTGTTGTTGGGTTTTTTTGGTTTTTTTTTTGTTTTAGATTACATAAACCTGTACTTCCATCAGAAGCAGAAATCTTCAAGTTACCCCACCTGGTACACAGATGCTGACTAGACACCCCAATGCATCAGTGAGCTCAGGCAGAAAGAAGGCTTTGCTTTCCAGCCTGAGTTCATAAAGAAAAATCCCACAGAACAAAAAATTACTGGTGTTTTAAAATTTTCTAGTGGTTTTTTTTTTGTTTTGTTTTGTTTTGTTTTCGGTAATTCAATTTTCCCCAGAGTAATATGATAATAAAAACAAGCGATCTGTATGGTTACTTCTTTAATTTGGTTTATGATGCAGCTCCCTGTAATTTTCTTGATGAGGATGTGGCCACTGTCTTGTGGTAACACTGCAATGCAAAACAAACATTTTTATAGCATGTTTCACCATTACCTGTGCACACATACAGCTTTTTGATTTCACAGATGCCCTTCAAGATGGTTACTTTTGTCACTAAAGTGATATTTGTGAGTTGACAAGCTGATTATTCAAAAGTTAAATGCATTTCTGTAAACAAAAAGACCAGACAAAACAGGGACCCTATGTTAAATAGAAATGCTAATGTAGCTCCCCTACAGCTTTTCATATTGGGCTTTCAATGTCCATGGTTGGAGATATGACTGGAGAACAATAATTGCTTACTATTTTGTTTTGTCTGACAAAGCTAAGATTGCCTTCTACAATGAAACAAAAACCTGGATAGATGAGGGGAGAGTAGTGGATATTGCCTACGTCAAATTTAGCAAGGCTTTTGATACTGTTGCTCACAATATCCTCACAGTGGACAGTGAGGTGGATTGAGAACTGGCTGAACTGCAGGTCCCAGTGTGTCATAATCAGTGGTACAGGATCTATTTGAAGGCCTGTCACTAGTGATGTCCCCCAAGGCTCAATAGTGGGCCCAGTATTGTTTAACTTATCCATCAATGACTTGGATGAAGGGGTAGAGGCCTCAGCAAGTTCACTGATGACACAAAGCTGGTAGGAGTGGCCCATACCCCAGAGTGCTGTGCAGCCCTTCAGAAAGCATTTGACAGGTTGGAGAGATGGGCAGACTAGAACCATCTGAAATTCCACAAAAGCAAATGCAGGGTCCTGCACTTTTTTTTTCTATATTCTATATTGCATCATGCATTAGTATAGGCTGGGGTCTGACCTGCTGGACAGGAGCTCTTCGGAGAAGGACCTGTCCATGAGCCAGCAGTGCATCCTTGTGGCCAAGAAGGCCAATGATATCCTGGAGTGCACTAGGAAGAACATTGCCAGCAGGTCTAGAGAGGTGATCCTCTACTCAGCTCTGGTGAGGCTACATCTGAAGTGCAGGGTCCACTTCTGGGCTCCTCAGTACAAAAGAGACAGGGAGCTCCTGGACCAGCTCTAGTGGAGGGTGACAAAGATGATCAAGGGACTGGAGTATCTCTCTTATGAAGAAAGGCTGAAACTGGGCCTGTTCAGTCTCAAGAAGAAATGACTGAGAGGGGACCTCATCAATGTCTCTAACTATTTGAAAGGAGGTTGTCAAGAGAATGGACCAGGCTCTTCTCGGTGGTGCCAAGCAATAGGACAACAGACAGATGCACAGGAAGTTGCACCTGAAGATAAGGGAGATCTTTACTGCGCAGGTGACCACGCACTGGAGCAGATTGCCCAGAGGTATTATGGAGTCTCCCTCATCAGAGATATTCAAGAACCACTGGGACATAATCTTGTGTAATGTGTTCTAAGATGACCCTGCTTCAGCAGGGAGGTTGGACCAGGTGACCCACTGAGGTCCCTTCCAACCTTGCCCATTCTGTAATTCTGTGATTCTGTGATTCTGTGCTAGAGTGTTGCAGACAACTGCTGTGTCATCTCTATAAAGATCCTTTTATCCTATTTGGGAAGAAATATGGAAGCATTTTGATAGTAACCAGCTTATTTAAGCTTAATAAAATAAACATGGTTGTGATCAATGTTTTGGCTGTGTGTATGAGTGGTGACACTGAAAGCTTTTGCTGAGCCTCTGTGTCATTGGAAACTTAGTAGCCTTTACATGTTTTGAAGAGTTACAAGGAGTTACAACTTCAATCAAGTGGAAAATCCAAGGAGTTAAATTTAAGATCCAAGTTTTGTCCTTAACAAGACACTTGAAATCTTGGCAAGACCTTGTTCTTTTGGAAGCATCTGAAGGTGCTACTAAGCCTCCATATGGATGTCTGTTCATCTGTACAAATTCTTCTGCGCATATAATACCTTTTAGGCAAAGAACTGGCCTTTTTTTTTTTTTCCTGACACAAAAGCCAACTATATAAATATTGGTGGGGTGAGTCGACGCGAGATCACTCAGCAATATGAAGAGATGAGCTGGATATATCTGACTGTGTGAACTACAGTGAGTAAATGCTCTGAAAAATTTATTTATGCTCTCAGGTTGACTGTTTAAGTCAGAACACAATGATCAACACATTCTTTTTCCAGAGACTAGTCAAAGGCAGAGTGTAGCCCACAGGCAAATGCTTCCCACAAAACTGTCAAGAAATGATCTTTCATATGGCTGTCACTCATGTGTAAGATGTATTCCCTTGTACAGCAGCTGTTGCCAAAATCAGGTGCCACTGCACTTCTTTTCACAGTGAGGGAACAGTGAAAACCAGTTTATACAACCTCAGTGCTGGGGAGTTCGTCAAACAAAAACTATCTTTGCTGCACATCAGCTTAAATTTTACATACATACTAATCAATAAAACCTTTTTTTTGTTAAATTCAAGATTGCTACTCGGAGCCTTAGGAGAAGTGTTGTCTAAACCTGTTTAAAGATGTCATCCAGCATGATTAAATCCTGTTGTCTGTGTCTTTATAAAACAAACTTATGCAAAAGGGTGTAGACGTTTCTTACCAGCAACTAAGAAGTAACTTGATTATTGCATAGTATGAGTAAGATTTGCTGTTTTAGCTTATAAGTTCTCCACTGTGGTATCCAACTAGATGAAAATAGTTGCCAACAGATAGTTGACCACACCCATTATCATCAAACTCTGTCATTCGGGCTGGACCCATCTTGCAGCAAACATACAGCTGAGTGTTGTGCCTGTATAATCCTTTCCATTCCCAAACTAAGAACATGCCTAGAGATGCAGAATCTGTGACAGTAAAATCTTCTTACTGTACAGGTTTTCCTCGATGCTGGTCTTCAGCAGGGTCACCACAAACAAATTCAGCTTGAATTTAGCACATTCTTCCAAGAAATTTGGAATGGAATCCATCCCTGGTAAAATGTATCTCCTTTTCTAGTAGCGAAAGAGGGCTTCTTTCTCAGCATTTCCTATTTATTTTGCACCATCCAACAAGATGTGTTGTTTCTTTTCACCTTACCCTCATAATAATGCTGCTTGATGCTTCTAGAACTTTGTCTTCTAATGGATTCAGGCTGTCAGAGAACCTTCCTTCTGTGGTAAACTAAAGGGTGTCCCTTAATCTGCCAGCCAATCACTGGGCATTCTGGGATCACATAGTAAGGGCAGAGTCAAAAATGCAGCCCCTGGGCAGCAAAGGAAGACAGGATATGCATGTCATGTGACTGGAAAAGGTGAGTGACTTCTAGGCCTAAGTGGTCATGTGAACATAAACCTGAGTGTCATGCTATATTGTTTTCTTACCATGCATGAAAGCTGTCCTTGAACTACTCACCAAGTACCTTGTATATCCTCTAATACCACAATCTTTAGTGTTCATTAATGCTACACTCAGTCTTTGTCTCTGCTACTTCTGCCTGACAGACTAAATGCTTTTCATTTTGAAGCAAATTAAAATACAACATGGAAGGGGATGTAAATACATAAGCCCTCAAAACCCATACCCATGCTGAGAGACACATAGCCTCAGTGCTTTTGTGCATTTGTGGTGATACGTCTTGCTGTTCTTCTCCATACTCCTAATGAGGAATTGTGGTTATACATTAAAGAAAACTTGTTATTATTCCTAGAAGTTTTCCTGATTATTCTGCACTTTTTGGGTTGGATTAAACTATTTTAATGATGGAGCTTTTGTGATGTTTTTCTTCCTTTCAGGTGTTTATGAAGTTAGTACTGAGGGCAATAAGGAAGCACTGAAGTACACTTTGAATGCTAGTCAGTCCAGATCTCTAGTCCTCTTTACCAATATATATTCAGGAAGAATTGAGAAATACTTTGCATGAAATAACTAAAATATAAAGTATGATTACACTCATTAAAAAAAAAAAAAAGAAAAGGTAAGTAGTTGTAGGAAAAAGACCGGGAAGAAAATTAAAGAAAACTGGAAAGTTACATTTTGACAGATGAAAATTGCAGTCAGCAAGCCTGATCCTCTCATGCAATACCCATTAAGGCAGGACAAAACAGAAGATGGAGCGGAGTGGAAAGTTATTCAGTAATATACAGTTATAACAGTATGGAAATTACAGGAAAAAGTGTGGTTGCTACTCCTTGGATGGAATGCAACCAGCATGCCAGACTTCCCACACACAATACATGCTAAGAGGGACTAAACAAAGGGTGGAGTGTAGACACCACTGACAGGCTGTCTTAAAATCCTTGAAGCTCAGTGGTATCTTTTAGCTGATAAGTCACATAGCAGCTGTCAGCTGAGGGAGAAAATAGAAAAGATCTTGCTGTTGAACCAGCAACCATGGCAAAATCATAGAAGTAATAGAGGCAGACACCTCTATACCAAAGTAGCCCACCTCGAAGGTAGGACCATTCTTCACAGAGCATGCATTCTATGCTTTATTGACTGTATCTTAGAATTTTACATCAATCCGTGACAAAGATATGTATGACTAGAGTCATTCAAGCTCCCCACAAATGTAAAGAAATAGTATAAAAAGAAGTTAAGAATGGGGAGAAGTTACAGAAGACTGCAGCATAATTTCTGGGATCAGCTGACTGGCTGAACCTCTCTTCTCCCATAGGGAGGGGAGATGCCTATAGGGTAATGCATACTGAAGGTTATCTCAAGCTAGGCTTCATTGGTGATTATAGCTTATTTGCATTTTGCTTTGAATAAGTTTTTGAAGTCAGTTACTACCACTGGCAATCTTTGAACCTTAATGTCTCAATTTTCTTTTACTAGTGTGTTTAAAAATAGTGTTATTTCACAAACTGTTAAAATTAGTGTTAGTCCTTCAAGGGCACTGGCAAGTATGTCAGCAGCACATAACATACTTGGCTCTGGAGAATTGGGAGGGGGGTCTCTCTTATGTGGTTGGTGTGTGTCCCTGAATCCCTGAACACGTTAGTCAAACCACCTTCTGATCCAGCAGGCTGCTCAGTGGAGACTCACCATAATGAGGCACTGGTAGACTTTTTGGACACAAGAATCTCAGCTTTCCCAGGGTGCTGAGAGAGCAATAAAACAGAAACGGTTTGAGAAAATCGTCTCCTTTTTCAAATGACAGTAGTTTTTGCTAATCATAGAATCATTAAGGTTGGAAAAGACCTCTAATATCACCAAGTTCAATCATTAACCTAGGATTGCCAAGTCCACCACTAAACCTTGTTCCCAAGTGCCTCGTCTACACATCTTTTAAATAACTCCAGGGATAGTGATTCAACCCTTTCCCTGGGCAGCCTGTTCCAATTCTTATAGCCCTCTTGCTAAAGAAATGTTTTACTAATATTCAGTCTAAACACCACTGGTGCAACTTGAAGCTGCTTTGATTTAGGAAAACCCCTTCTGCACTGCACTGGAGCACTCTGCAGAACATCATCCTGGCACCAGAGCTTCTCATCTCAGCAACTTATTATGCTTTTAAGCAGAAATGATAGCAGTTATAACTATTCTGACATTATAAGTATTCACAAAGTATTACAATGAAAGTTTTAAAATTTACATATTTGCATATTTACAGAATTTTTATTTATGAAATGATACTTTTCATCTTACAAATTTGAAACATTTCCACACATATATAATAATAGAACTCAAATTGATCTGTATGCAAAAATCTTT
>VWZF01005465.1:0-33213 GCA_013396755.1 Sclerurus mexicanus
AGGAAGGAAGGAAGGAAACTCTAGGTGGTGAATGAACAATCTGCTTCAGAAGATAATTACAGAGGGAATGGAAAGTTGTGGTTCCAGACAGTAACTGTATCCATACAATCAGAGATTTGTGAGTTACAGATATGTAATCTGTCCAAGATTTACCCCTTCTGTGTGCTTCAAGAGTTCAAGCCTAGTAACACAGAGTACCTTTCATCCGAGCAGATAAAAAGGAAAATACAAAGTTTTAAAAAGTTTTTAAACATAAAAAAAATTGCTATTAATAATGAATACATTTTTTCCCTATTTTCTTTTTCTGAGTTTTGCTTCAGTGATTCCTAGAGTCAGTAAAAAGAGTTATCTCGTCAAGTTTTTCTTAGATACACAGGCATTTTGGGATAGAAAATCATTGTGCTTTGCTTTGTTAGCCCTGAAAGGTGAAGAAATGGAAAACATCCTGCTGGCAAGCCATAGTCTTGAGGAACTGTTATCTAGTGGTGATTAAGGCTAGATTCTTGTTTAAGTCTTCTCAAGGAAGTGGGTGTATGTGTGCATGTGTCTGCATTTTCTCAATTCATTGGCAAGAACAGGAAACTGAATAGGTAAATTAGTAGGTTTCTACCATCTCAAAATCAAGCTTTAGCAATCATTTCCACTGAAGTAATGCATTTGGTTTGAATCAAGACATACCTAATTTACTTAAAAATTAAATCAGTTCTATTTTTGCATGATTTTTTAAATCATGGGAAAATGTAGAAACAAAGCCAGTGTTTTAAAGGAAGACTCACTTGTCCATCCAAAGGTAAAAGAAGGTAGCTTTCTTTCCTCCACAAGTGCCCCAAACACATGGCTAGGGCAACCATTTAGACCACAGGACATATTTAAATATCTAACCTCTTTGTAATTTAGAGGAGGGAATTGAAACAAAGCCTTCCTTCCACCGAAAAGGGAGTGCCTTATGCAACTCCAGAGAGTCCCTCATAGAACAAGTGTTGTTTTGTCCACCCACCACTATGTTTTGCTTCACAAATAAGCTGTCCATCTGGGGCCAGTTGTCTGAAGACAGCATATTGTCTATGCTTTCCCAAGTAGAAACCAAATATTACAGCCGTTATGGCCAATTATCTTTACTTCCTCTGTGAATGTGTCACAGTCTTATCAATCTAAGTTTCGCTTCTAGATAAAGGAGACAAGGAGATTATTAAAAATTATACATGCCATTTTCTGTTAGAAAAACCTAATAAAAAAAGTTAAGTTTGTCCTGTGCCCAGGGAGCCCAGCACACAGGAGTTATGGAGATGTATTCAGGACCCAACAGCTTCAATATATCTGAGCATCCCATGTGCTCCACACACAGCACTGCCTTATTTGAGGACATAGTAGTCCTGTGCTCCCTGAAGCCTCTGACATTACAACACCTTGCTTCTCTATGCACATGAGTGCAAATTGTTTGCTGTACTGGAATATCCCAAATGTAGTCCTACTGGAAATAATATGTCTAATCATTTCTGATTTTGTAGTTTCTTACATTAGTTTCTTACGAGAAATGAATGTTTCTGTCAGAAACTTCATTTCATTCACTTCTTCATGTTAAACCTCATTCACAGAAATTGTGGAATCAGAATTGTAGAATGGTTTGGGTTGAAAGGGACCTTGCAGACCATGGACACCTTACATTAGAGCAGGATGCATTCAGTCTTTCCTTCTGTACTAGCATCCCCTGTGGAGTCTTTCAGGATGCAGCTACTTTCATTGTTGTTGTATTGATTATACATTTCACCCTACAAAAACTTGATAGTGAGGAATGAAGTCTAAGCTGGACTATTTTTTAAACTTTGCGTCAGCCCCTCAAGGAGCAGACTCCTCCAGACTTTAGAAGAAGTCTTCAAATGTTTCTGTTTTAATGGCTTAGAAAATTTACAAGCAGTTTTTTGAAAGCTTTAGACTCATTCATACATATTTGCTGGTTATAGAAATGTAAGTTTGAAGAAATTTGTTGTTTTCATTTTATCATCTGTTCCTTTGGCTGTAAATCCTCAGAATTATCAGCATTAACAGAAATGATAAACAAAACAATTGCCTAGCCATCTCAAAGAAAGGAGATAAAATTTAAAAAAGAAAGCGTGAGATTAATCTAAAATTTATCAGTTGCATCAGATAATTCATCAGAGCAGCTTGTCTATCCTGTCTAATACCACACAATGGTGTTGACTTAACTAGTATTATCAGTATGTTTTAAAAAAATTGTATTCTTAAATGCAGTTTACTGCAATTTTGAAATAATTTAATAAACACCACAAAAGAAAAAAAGCTATATTTATGTATAATGATCAAGCTTCTCCAAACTATTTAACTTTCTAGTGGTAAGTAGTCACATCTTAGCTTAACTAGTTATAATCATATAAGAAACTGCAGGACTAGCATGTAGGCTAGCTAAAAATAAGTGCAATGTTTGAAAAGAAAACGAACCTGACAAAACTATTGTAATAACATATGCAAAATTGTGTACAAATTACTGTAAAATACATTAATTGTATTGAATGTTGAACAAATGCTAAAACAAATGTGGTGCCAACGATCATTTGCAATTTGATTTAGGTGAAATCTGTTGATTCATAGCTTATTAGTATGTTATGTATATAAAGAACTAGCTGGGTGCATTTGTTTATTTGTCAGAGAAGCTTACACATGCACATAGTCATATGAATAGGTTGCAAGAGTAAATTTGCCATTTGCTAAAGAGAATAATTAAGAACCTCTAAGCTCCTAAGGATTATATTTAGGACTATCTTAAGAAACAAAATGTCACTGTGTTTTGGTTTTTTTCTTTTTTTTTCATTTTGATATGGGTGTAATGCACATTAAAAGATGATGTTCTTGACAAAAAATATTATTAGCTTTTATGAAATAAAATATGGCATCATAATAGGATGGGACAGAATTATTAATGACTATAACTCTAATATTTGTGATTTTATATTTTTGTAATCTTAATGACAAATTTTTAACAGCTGCGTTTTTACATGCACTGTCTCAAATTTAAATGCATACCTTCTGTTTGGTTGGTTTGGCGTTTTTTTGTACAAGTATATTTATACCTCTCCTCAGTCATTACTGTCTGCATCTGAGCATTGGACCTTCAGCTTTATAGCATAAATCTCTTCCACTAAAGCTCCACTTTTACAATTATCACAGATGGTAACAGAAATAAGTGGTTATCTCAGTGGACCAGGTGCTTGAGAGAGATACATAGCACAATACACAAGTGGATTACATATTTATGAGTAAACACATTTCACAAAGAACATAGATGACTACCTAAATGGAGAGCCTTTCTTGAAGGCGCCATGTCTAACTGATTGAAAAACAAACTGTGGATCCATCATATTACTCATTATAGCAGCCTCTCTTTTAAGGGGAACAAGTTCTAGCTTAAAAAAACATTGAAATATACAATAAGTAAAAAATACCTGGGAAATGTGATCTTTAATTTTTGTCCTTTAATGCTGCAAGCTTTTAAATTTGTTGTTGGTTTTGATTGGTTGATAGGTTCGTTTCCTTCCTCCTACCTCCACCCTATCTACTTACAACAAAGGACATGTGTAAAGAATTCAGTACGTTTGTAGTAACACTATTATTTCAGCAAGTGTTGTCTTTCTCTTGAAAAGAGGTTCAGTCAGAAAAAATAGAGTAGACATGTTCTTATATGCATGTGAAATACTCTTAACATTTTCTTTCTATCATTCCTCAACTGTTGTGAGGTACATAAATAAGGTTTCAGGGAACAAATTTCAGAAAAGGTATTTCCCAAAAATATGACTATGTTAACTAAACTCAGATGCCAGTTCCATATTATTTCTGTGTTAGACAGTGACAAGCATAGTAGGTAAAATATTTTTTAATCCAAAAATTAATTTCATAGAAAAGGAAATGCCAGATGAAAATGTGCATGCAAAAGAGGTTTTGTTTGCTCATTAATACCAAGCTACAACTGGTATCTTCCACAAGTAGCTCAATATGGAAGTGTAGTATCATTGGGTAGGTTATTGTGCCTATCTTACCTACTATGTTTCCTTTTTTTTTTTTTTTTAATGTGTGGAAAACAATGATTTGGCACAGAAACAGTGTGTAAAACATGGTTGTTTCAGTCCTGGTCTCCCTAAAATCAAGAGTCAGGGAAGATAAATATGTTCTATAGCTTGAACCTAGAGAATAATCACCCACTATAATTTGCTGAGATCTTAAAATAGTTTATGTTATTGTATAACAGTTACCTTTAAATAATGCAAAATTGTGTGCTTTTTTGCTATGGGTTGAAGTCTTAATACCTGAACTGGTGTTACCAACATATATTGGGAAGACGGGTGTAATAATGACTGTATCACTATTTCATAATTTCCATTCCTTCATTTCACCCCATGTCTAGCAGCACTTGAGGTTGTTTATGGCATCTTCTTAGCCAAATGATGTAGTGAAAGGCTTTAGGGGCTGTGGACATGTAACGCAAGACTGAAGCCTTGTGTTTGTGTGTTTCTTTTGTTTACTTCCTCTTACACAAAGGCAAGAGAGCATATGGATTTATCATTAGTGGTTTCTCACTGGCCTTTTGAGAGCAGCAAACAGATTCTTGTGTTGCTCTGGGAGTGGTTAGGCAACAGTGCATGACAGAATTTGAAGTCTGTATTTTCTTTACACTCATATAGTTTAGTAAGAATTTACATGTGTCAGATTCCTAAATTATTGTAAGCCATATGATACCTACCTCTGCTGTTATTTTCTGAAGTATCCTCCTTGTTTCTGTACTAAGACTGGATTAACACTTCACTCTATTGCAAAAACTTTTACTAGTTATATATTTCAGACAGGGCACACATTCAAGAACTAACTCTGAAAATCCAAAATGTAAAACACTTCAAGCCAGGATATAAATCAGGCTAAATTATATTTTTAGATTATTATTATAATTATAGAGAGAGAGGAGAGAACTGTTTTGGAGCAAATGTCGACACTCCGGCCTGGGGAGGGCTCCACACATGAGCAGGTAGATTTGCTCTAAAGGAAGCTGCAGCCTGTGGAAAGAACTCACGCTGAAGCAGGGAGAAAGTGAATAGGAAGGAACAGCAGAAATGAATAGTTATGAACTGATCACAACTTCTATTTCCCATCCACCTGGGCTACTGAGGGTGGGGAGGGTGAGGTGGAAGGTGGAGTAGTTAGGACAGAAAGAGGGAACCTGAGCCTGGGAATAAGGTGGGTGGGAATATGGACAAAAAAGTGATTTAGTTTTGTTCAAGGATAGCTGCTGACACTGATGACTGTTTTTGTGCCAGGGAATAAATACAAAAGATCAGTCAGGACCAATAATAATAAAACAAAAGAATTAACTTAAGGAATATAAAGCTATTATAAAGGACAAAAACCTGTAAAATGTAATATCATGTACTTGGGTAGTATGTGATGATTCATCTTCATCATAATAAATGTAATCATGAAATAAATAGAAAATTAAAAGCACAAAGACCATCCAGTATTATTCTTTCTTTTCCTTGGTAGTGTTATCATTAGGGTTCTAAAACTATATATGTAAGCTGCGAACTCCTTTAATCATGTATTCCAATAGATCATTGCTAGCATGAGGCTTAATTCATTTACCTTTGGCTCCTCTGCTTACATTCATTTGCCTTTGGTTCTTCTCCTCCATTACCAGTGAAATCACCTTTGAAATTTACTTTTATTTTAATTTTCCATTATAAGAGACATTTTTTTTTCCTCTTCACAAGAATGTTTAATGATATTAAACCTTATTTTGCTTCAAAGAAACAAATATAATGCCCATTACTTAAGTTAAAATGGTAAAATACCATCTCAACAATCTGAAACAAAACATTAATGAAAGACAACTGAGCAAGACAGATGTGTTTGTGGCTGTGTTTAAAAGAAGTAGAATCCAAAGACATAGGTCAGATATTTCTCTGAGGGCTTCTTTATAATGATATAAAAAAAATCAGAACAATGATTACAGTAATTCAGATCAAAATACTTTCCAGGATTCCAGGAAGTTTACATAAACTGCATTAGTAGATGCAATTAAAATTGAAAAGGCTACTATCCACTCTTCAGTTCCATCATAATCCATCCTCACCCAAAACTCTTACAAAATGCAAACAGATACTCTGCAAGTGCTTAATGATTATTCTGTTCTCATTCAGACTTAACACTGAAACAATAGAATTCTGTCTTCCTGTCTTTGCAGCATAAATAAATAAATATAACATTTCGGAGTCTGAAAGTCCCAAAAGTTCCTCACCAAGAGTCTGTCAATATCCATTACTTTATAAGTATGCGTGTCTGGTATGGATGGCATGGCATGGTTTGCCTTAGTTTTCTTTCTCTCTATTCTTTCCCTATACCCTAGGATAACCAGTTCCACTTCAGTACAGCAATAGAATACAACAAAAGGGTCAGATTTTTGAGTAATTTGGTCAATTGGTATAGGTCTGCATCTTTTTATTTTTTATTTTTATTTTTTTTAAGTTTACTGCAGGAGAAACCAATAATGCAAATCTCAACAATTACATGCAAATCTCATCACAATTTTTATGATCTTAGAGAGTGCATTTCCTGGTTCTTCAAAATAGCTCCTGGATGCTGGGGAAAGGAAAAAAAAAACCAAAACAAAACACAACTATTCCTGAATGAGAATAAGAAAATTTCTGAGATTTAGGTAAATACACCAAACAGAATGTATGCAATAGTTACTTGCAATTTACTTTTCACAACATAGTGATATACCCATTCAATGATAAAAAAAAAATATTTCTATAATACAAGGCATAATATTATATCATCAACCGTCAGCCAAGAGCTTAAGGGCTGTTTTGTTTCCTTTTTAGAAACTATTCTGAATGGCAAGTAGCTTTGGGTATACCTAATGATTCCCATTTTAATACTGGGACTCAAAAAAGAGCAATATTTCAAATAAATAGGGTTATCTCACAATCTTTCTTCTTTCTACTTCGAATGTTAGAAAACACATGTTAGAAAACCCAACTTGAAAAAGCTGCACCCAGTTGCTGTTGTGCATTATACTTTGATATAGGTCTTTTTCTCCAACTCAGATGAAACTACTGAAAACAAGTGAGGCCTCACCCTTGCTTACATTACGTAGTCCAAAAAGGAAAAAATAAAGCCAACCAACCAAATAACCAGAAAAAACCCACAGATAGTACAGGCTTGCTTAATCTATAAGTCTCAGTGTTGTTATGACAAAAATTTATCTGACAAACTTTTTTTTTCATTAAACCAATGGCTGGCCTTCATGTTGCTGAAAGTAAATTTTAAGTAACACTCTCTGGGAACGTACAGGAGAAAGGTATAAAGAAAAAAAATAACAGTGGACATACATCCATTGTTCTTTATAAGACTGTATCTTTTGTACTGCCCATGTGGGGTTTAGCCGCTCCATAACTGGGCATCTAAAAGCTGTAAATTGACAGCACTAACACCACAGATGCTCTTATTAGTGAGCATATAAGGAAAGAATCAAGTCTTTTCACCTACTTCGTTATCATGTTCATCTGTGTCTGAAATCTTTCTGAACTGGCTTTGTTCAAGACCAAGACTCATAAATATACTTTTCTAACTCATTTTCTTCATAGCTGTGATAGCCAGTATGTTTTATTTAGCTTATGAGTTGTTATTATTAGGTCACAGTGGTTAGGAATTGTAAGCAAAATGCTTTGTCATAGAATCATAGAATGTTAAGAGGTTAGAATGGACCTTGAAGATCATCTACTCCCAAACCCTCTGTCTGCCATGGGCAGGGACACCTCCCAGTAGACCAGGTTGCTCAAAGCCATATCCAATCTGACTTTGAACACTGCCAAGGTTGGTACATCCATAACTTCTCTGAACAACCTGTTCCGGTGCCTCACCACACTCTCAGTAAAGAATTTCTTCCTAACATATAATCTAAACCTACCCTCTTTCAGATGTAAGCCTTATCCCCTGTCCTAAGACTATAGTTTCTCATGAGGAGTCCCTCTTCAGGGACTTCAGGGACAGAAGGCTTGCTATGAGGTCTCACACAACCTTCTCTTCTCCTGGCTGAACAGCCACAACGTTTTCAGCCTGTCTTCAGAGGAGAGGTATCTAGTCCCCTTATCAACCTTGTGGCTCTCCTCTGGACTTGCTCCAACATTTCCATGTCCATCATATGTTGGAGGGACAGAATCATCTCATCTTTCATTTCTTATTGAATAAACAAGGACATGTTAGAAGAAAGACATATTCTGTATATCTGTGATGGTTTAGCTTTACGAATTTTAAATAAAACCCAAAGGCCAACTGTAAAATAAGATTACTCATTATTCTAGGTATAAAATTAATACAAAACAAAAGAATAATGTTCACTAAAATAGAAAAAAAAAAACCTCTAAAAAAACCCAAACAAAACCCCATCCCCTAACTAGTATCATCCTTCTCTCACCATAAGAACCACTGAATGCAAATATAGCTATAAATACAAACTCAAAGGCATTACTTTTTTTTCTCAGTATGTTTTCTGTATCTTGCCTCCTTTTTCTTTCTAGTCAGTCTTTTTTCTTTCAAGATGCTCTCCTTCCTTCACTGAGGTAGAATCCTATGTAGGCTTTCTTGGTTTGATTGCTCTGATCTTTCCACCTGTGTGGGATTGTTGCCTTTGCTCCCAGAGCCATTGCAGAGCATGCTCAGACAGTAGTCTCTGTCTATGAGCTTTTTCCCATAATGTCCAGTCTCTAATGGCAACTAGTACCTTCTCAAGCATCAGATGAAGAAATGATTTTAAGTGGGGGAACAGTATTTTACTCCTCCCTGGGGCATGATTGCTATGATTAGCTAGGTCTGCCTGCATGAAGCATCTGTTGCCTGAAAAGACGCGGTGGTGGGGGAGGGGAAGCCCAGAAAAACAAAAAAGAACAAGAAAACAACAGAGAAAGCTGTTCAACCCTTGCTGCCCCTTGGCAAAGCAGCAAAAGTTGTGAAGAGCTTTGTAAATGTCAACCTGAGGTGTGGAAGTATCTCATTCTTTGTTCACATACCACTGCATGAGGTTTGAAGTCAGGTGTAGAGAATTTTTACAACCAATTGTGTGTGTGTGTGATGTATGTGTGTGTGCGAGTCTCTCCCTGTCCGAGATGATTTGTAGAATTGCTAGGCGTTCTGTAGACATTGGCCAACAAGGTATAGGTACAGACATTTTGTATGAAAGTCTGAACAATCCATTTAGCAACAGATTTATTTGTAAATAGATAAAAAGTGTTCCATAGGTTTTCTTTAGTATTATAATGGAAACAGAAAGATAATATCTCTAAGCATGTAATTCAAATATATATTTTGTTCTAAATGCATAAATTATATTATTGTATACAATACATAAAGGAGCAGCTGCAATTAGTTCTGGTGTGGCATGAAATTCAACAAGAACAAATGCCAGATTCTGCACCTGGAACAGAATAATGTTGAACACAAGTATAAATCTGGAGAGCAGTGTCTGAGATCAGCCTTGCAGAAAGGGATCTGGGGGTGCTGGTCAGCAGCAGCTCAGTGTGAGCCAGGAGTGTGTCATGGCAGCCAAGAGGGAAAAATGGGTTCTGGTGCACAAAAGACAGGATCACCAGCTCATCAAAAGAGAGGATTATTCAGTGTTGATGCAGCCTCACTTTCACTACTCTGTGGAGCACTGTGCTCCATAGCTTAAAAAGGATGTGAAAATCCTTGAATGCACCAAATGGGTGAATCCTAAATGACCTTATCTTATTGTATCAATTCACTTAATTAGCACATAAAAAGGTGCAACTGAAAATGTTATTGTTGGCAAAAACTCTGGCACAAATCCATTATGTTGTGACTGCATAGGTTCAAAATTATAAAGAACATTTTTTCAAAGAGTTTCAAGTATGTTGTTCATTTCAAGCATCATGGAATTTATTTTCTCTTGTATTGCATTACATTCTGACAGCATCTTAATGTCAACCTTTTACTCCTATAATCAAACTTTTTCTTCTGAATGAGTCTCAGTTACTAATTTGGTCAAGGTTAGAATCCAGCTTGACTCCTTTGGCACAAATGAAGAATAAATTAAGGCAGAAAGCTGCAAAGTGCTGTTCTGTATAGAAGAACCTCTGATGAGGAAGAAATCATAATTTTATTGTAAGTGATTTTAATTATGGCTAAATAACGCTGGACCACCAGAATATTCATTTAATTGAATAGAGACATAGAATGCAGCAGAGGTAATTTGTCAGACTAAGGAAATTTAAGTGTGATTCAATTTTCTTCACACACAAAAATCTAACTTCCATCCTCTGCAGAGAGTGTTAAGCACATTATTTACCCTCTTGGCATTAGTGTTAGCTGTATTATCATGTGAACTAAAGTAATAAGATGTACTGTTTAGATCATTTCACAGGAAGTTGAGCTGCGCAAGGATGTTGGTTCTTATTTTTAGTTTTCTTTGTCTTTCATGGATGCTCCCCAATCAAAGGCAAAATTTGTTTTCATGTGTTAGATTATTATTGAACTAGTCTTTGTAAAGTATGAAAGTCACAATTATGGAATCCAAAGCTAAAATAATTGAAATAAGTTTAGAAATAAATTTAATACTCCATATTTTCAGTGGTCTGGAACTGGATTATCTTTCTGACTTGGCCTGCAAAGGTGATCAAAGTGTTTCTGAACTTTAAATGGGTTCTCACTCTCTAAAATTTTCCCCAAAAGGAACATAGTAAATGCTAAAAACTATCTGTAACAGAAAGATCATTTTGACTTACCCAGTCAAGAGATTAAAACCCTGATATCACTGAACTAAATTCTTCAGATCTAGAAGCAGTCCTTGCTGATTATGGTTGAAACATTTGTCTAAACACAGGGTGAAAAAAGCATGTACTACAAGGATAACAACCTCAGATTACAGCACTGTCAATCTGGTACCTCATGAGAGCAATACGAACACCCAAAACCAAATTTAGTGCTGGCATTTGTTCCCTCACCAATTTCAGTGGTAACTGTATTTCCTTGTTTGTTTTGTTTTGTTTTTCCATGGAGGAAAGTAACTGTAACACAAGGTCCTAAGCAATGCAGAAGCAGTTATTTAAGTATTCTAGTCTTACAGATGAATGCCCAAAAGTGTATAAGGGAAGAAAAAGAAGCAAACTGTAGTTGTCATACTCACATGCTTCTAAATGTGTGAGGGGTCATCTTCTTCTCTTTCCTCTTTGGGAGGACTTCAATCAAAGATTTTTCTTAATTAGTTCTATCCCAACTTAATCAGTCCTTCACAGCCAATACTGCATCAAAATTACTTTTTGAGAAGGGAACTGCAGTATAAGAAAGCTTTTAAAACAAAATTATTGATAACTTTGAAGTTTTAACACAGATTCCAAACACAAAAATCCTTCATCATTTTATCTTCTTTCTTTATCCTCTTTAATCCAGTTCAGTTTAAGAGTAAGGATACTGATACAGCAGTAGGATCTCACTTACATCTTTGCTGTCTTTACAGTCACCTCAACAGTTCTGCAAAATGTATGATACAGAATGATTTTTACTCTAGAGGCAATCATACAATATTTTCTTTTGATCAATGCAAAATTTTAAAGTCAGTACAGCTACTCTAAATCAACGTGGACATTGTAAAGAATATAATTTTGTCCATTATCTTTACACATTTTATGCCTTTTTTTATAATGCTTAGTAAAAGGATCTTAGTACCCCAAGGACTTCCTAAATAGACTGACAAAACAAAGATTAGACCTATCTACTGTGTTGGTTTGCTTCCAGTTTCAGTGCTAAAATAGCCAATATTCAGGTCTAATAAAAATCAGGAACAAAACTGGAACAAAACCAAAGACATGAAAAATACACAGGTAAAATATAAGGAGGGAAAAAAGAGTGCCCTGCATGCTTTAAAAAATTTAATTTGTTTTCACTGTTTACAGCACTGTGGAAATAGGGAGTTCTGTCTGAAAGAGCAGAAGGTCTTATTATGTGAAGGATCTGGACCGAACTCTTGGGTTTAGGGAGAAGCCTAGAACATGACACCAAAGTGCTTTTAAAAGGATTTGAATATTTAAGTCATAACTGACTTATATTGGACACTGAAGGTGAAAGTCTTCAGGGCAGAGGATAAGGAATTACAAACAGAGAAAGAAGGTGAACTAGAGGCAAAGGAGGGAGTAGTTGAAGTATTAAGAAGAAAGGAGTGAAGTACATGATAGGCATGTCAGTGCCCTTGTTATGCCTCAGTTATTTCCTGAATGACTACTTCTTCCTGAAAACACAAATTAAATGGAAGGGCTAGATTTTGGAGATGTTCTAAAGGGAAAATGACAGGATTTAGCAACAGCCTGAGTGTGAGAGATAAAGGACAGAAAACTGTCTAGTCTAATAATAAGTTACCTGTTTAGGGAATGAGAGGGATTACAGGCTTATGTGCAATGATGGGAAAGGATGCCAAGGTGAGGACACATGTGCAATGTTTATTTGGTTCCACACTTCCAAAAGGTCTACATTTCTGCTATAAAGACATGCAAAAATCCACAGTGGTTTTCAGAACTGAAATTCAATATGTGTCAAGCATCGAACAAATACAAAATTTAAGGTGAGATAGGATATCTGTAAGTTACATATGGAAATCATTTTTTGGTTGTTTATACGTAAACTCTCTTATACAAGAGTAGGAGTGCTTAAAATACCTGGTAAGAGATATTAATAGTTGTCAAAAATATTTCCTTTACATTGTAGGATGAGTTACAACGGGTTGATAAAAGCAATTTAAATGTCTCTAAAAACAAACAATGGTGAAGCAGTGACAGAAGCATATAACTATTTTAAACACCTTGAAAGCAGAATTCCTTTTCTTCTCTGATTTCAGTTTCACAATTTTCTATCCTTTCCATGTAACAAAAGTAGTAAAATTGTATTGATGGTCACAGGAGAGGATTCTGGATCTAAAATAGGGAAGAAAGTACTTACAGAAATATACAATTGGCTTCATTCCATGATAGGTCTAAATCTTAATGGCAGTGTATCAAATCAGTTATACTTAATGGAAAAGTTCTATTCTTTCTTTCTTTCTTTCNAATTTAGCCTTTTCTGTTTCCTATTCTGTGTTGTTAATTGGATCAAGTCAGATTTAATCCCACTGAGACTGGAGCTCTAGTGTCATCACCATATAAGCTGTTAAATCCCTCTGAAATCTTCAATTCTTTTGTAAGTGGCAGAGAGTTCTTCCAGGGGGCCTCACTCTGCAAAGTGTGTGCTGGCTTTTGATCAGAGTTGTGTTGTTGCTTTCTGTAAATTCTTATGGATGCATGTTAGATGGATGTATGTGCAAAAATAGTCCTGCAGGGAGAGGGAGGTTTCACCACCAACTGTATGTACCATGACGAACAATGCCATGTTTTTCAGTCTTATACCAAACGATCATTGTTGAAACTCCAGGGGAATATTAATTCATTTGAATGCTTCATTAAAGACAATGATCATCTTTCAGGTTAGTATTTAGTTTTAAAGACAGATCAGAATTTAAAATAATAGATTAAATTTTAATCAAGTACACAAATGACCTTGAAGTAGACAAAGATGTACTTTTGGCCTGTTCTCATGGGAGAATAAGACATTAACATAGAACCAGTAAAACACCTGTGTCAAAGTTCATATTTTCATCTAGGGCAAAAATGGTTTGTGCTTCATTGCAATTCACTCATACTGTTTCTTATTGCTGTCCTCAGTTTGAGAATATTGACTAGTCACCACTAGTTAGACAGCACTTTATTTCTGTAGTACTCTTGGTTTCTACTAGAATTCACAGTGTGCTTTATATGCTAAGGAAGTTTGGACCTGTTCTTTTAATTCATTGCTGTAAATGCACCCATGCAAAAATGAGTTATAAGACTCACTAGAGACAAATATATGTTCAAAAAAGACCAAAGTAGTCCTGTGCCTTATATCTATGTCTGCAGCTCTTTAAAATGTTACCTCAAGTACTGAAAACAGTTTATTTTGCACTGAAAATAGTGCAGTATTTTCCCATAGTTGACCAAAACGGCAAATTAGTCCATGATTATTTTTGATTACTGTGTTTAGACTGTTTCTGATATTCAAGAAACAGCAAAGATAAAGTTGCTGGTAGAGAGACTGTCTCTTTTCTTTTGACCGTAGAAAATCTACCTTGTTTCTTGGTCACTGTAAATCTATATAGGCCTCTATAAATCTGTACGGAAGTCAATAAACTTCCTATGTGTGTGTATTCATAGGCATGTCTTTTTTTAGATAAATATGCTTGTAAAGAGATTGAGTGTTTAAATATCTACATGCATACATATATAAAGAAAATTAGCTTTTATTCAAAAATAAATTTGAAAATACCTACATGTTCAGGTATTATCAATAACTTTTATTTATGATTATCAAGAATGAGAATTTCCATATAAACATTTAAAAAAAATGTTGTGCCTATTTTTCTATTATGAACTAGAGAAGAATATTGAAGTTACCATCAAAGACCAACAAGAGTTTCTCATCCTCAAGGAGAAAGAGAACAGTCCATTTTTTAAATCCTGTTTATATATTTGTCTTCTTTTAATCATTTTGCATTTATGCACTACTGTACATATAATCCTGGAAAGTTATTTTATATTTGAAGCAATAATAAAGGAAATGAAACACTATTAGGTAAGAACTGTCTGACTTCAAAACCATCAAAACAAACTTGTCTCTGCTGTCAAATTTATTCCCAATTAGATATCTCCATGAAATATGTCAAATTTCAAGACATTCTGTTTACTGTTTCTGTGAGGTTCTGGTACCTGTCAATAAATCAGCAATCTGATTAGGTAATGTGTTATATAAATAAAATGGAGGTAAGCAGTATCAGTTTTAGTTAACACTGTGAAGATTCTCAGTTGAAGGTACATTAGTTTCAGATAAAATGTAAGGATTTTTTTTCTTTTTTTTGTTTCTTTAACATGTATGCTTTTGGCTTAATTGCTTTTTTTAATAAATATATTTATGGTTATTCTTGTTCTATATGTAAATTTTTTTTCCAACTCTGAATACTAACTTCAGATTTATTTCTTGATATCCTTTTCCTTGAAAGTCATTCCTACACCTATTATTTTCTTGTCCTTAAGTTCAAATCTGATTAAATAAGCAGTTGTTTGGTGTGGTAACTTCCCATAGTAACAACTACCTTGAAAAATCTCATAAAACAAACCAGAAAATTTTAAAGAAGAAAGCAAGGGACAAACTGTGAGAGAACTTTATGCCTTTTAGCAAGAGTTTTTGCTGCTCAGTGTCAGGACACAGCATGGGGCATGGGGACAGGGCTTGGCCAAAACTGGACTGAGGTGTGATATAGCTGGTGGGCAACAGGATAAGGCCAGGTGAGGTAAAACATGGTGAAACACAGCCCTGGATAGCTGGGCAGGGCCATGCAAATGCATGGAGGGAGGCTGGGCGGGACCAGTACTGCCTGTCAGCTCCTGCAGAGCTATTAGATCATTTCTGTGATAATCTGAGATGAAAAAAAGAACTTATAATAATACTGCAAATTTCATTAAGTTTTGGAAAGCTTCCTCCCACTGTATCTAATTTTATTCTCCTTGAAATCCTGAATGTTTCTGATTGCATGGGCATACTATAATTTAGCCTGTAAAACTGTCATAGCAGACAAAATCTGTGGTAGGCTTAACCTCTGAAGCATCATAGGCAATCTATACATTATTCAAGTTCATAAAACTTTCTAGAACATAGACTATAGCATAAAAGAACATTTTTTCCTCTAGAGACTCACCTGTGTCTGGTTAATAAACATAGAATATGTGAAGGGGCTCCATTCTGGGTGTTCCAACACATGTTGTTTCAGTTCATTTGGAAACAGGAAGCTTAGGGTTGTGCGGAAGGAACAAATGATGGTGGAATTTTAAACTATATAGAATATATATACATAGAATATATGCATTCATATTGAATAGGTCTTCTGCTGGAACTTATTTTTTTAGGCCCAGAAGAATGGATCTAATACATAGTAAATGCTACACTCACCTCAGTTGTTACAGCCATGTCATAGATCTCAATAAAATAATCAACATTTTTTTTCAAAAACTTGGTTTGACCTCTTCCAGAAACATGCCACTTTTGCCACAGGGTTTTAACTGAGACTTAAAAAAGAAAAAGACTTTTGATATTTTTCTTATGCATGAATGAAAGCTGAGTTAAACAAAACAAACGATATTTGATATTGGGTGACCAAATAATTTTGTTCAGGTTTGGTTTCGACTTCTTGGTTTGGCCAGGTATTTCATATGAATTTTAAGTGAAATTGATTCTTTTCCACTACCCTTAGAAACAAACTGGAAGAACAGTAACTTGGAAAGACTGTTTTTTGAGATATATGCAGAACGCAGAATTACAGCTAGAGGCACTTATTTTTCTGAAAAAATATTTTTAGTTTTCTCTGTGCTGTCCTTTACAGTACATTTCTAATTTTTTTCCCCTATTCCCTTCTTGTAATTTTTTTGGAGGAAGTGGAAACATGTATATCAAATATTAACAAATAAAAATATTATTCAACAGTCTTCTCATTGAATAATTGTGTTTATTAAGAACGAGCCAAAGTTAGAATGTTCAGATTTGGAAGACTAGGTTATATATAGGTTAAATAGCTGTTATATTTACTGAATAATTCTATTGTTTCTGTCTATACATATCATTCTCCTTGAAAGTGAATAGAAAACTGAATGCATGGAAAAATGACAAGAAGCCAAGTAAAAAACATTACTGTGTAACTATGTAAAATGTCAAAGCAGAAAGAGATGTGCTTTTTGGATGAGAAGACTGAGCAATCAGTGTTTAACTCTTGGTTATCTGCTCAGATGTATGAGCACCCCTGCGAAGACAAGCATGTTATTTGACCAGATGATACTTTTAAAATCACAGTTCATACTTACCTCGAATTTGATCAAGTTTTCTGCTGATGGAGAGGTGTTTGCCCAATTTATGTCTTTCAACCAATGAAGAAATGCAGTAAAATAAAACCAAAGTGGATCCCTGTCTCTCAACAGCTCTTACAATTTTTTAGTTACTTTTTTCAAAACCCAACTTCTGTTTCTTTAAAGACAGTTTAAAAGGATTTTTCTGGGTAGTAATAACTTGTTAACAGACAATGAAAGAGATAACAGACAAATACACTCTTTTACAAAAATTCCTTTTATCAGATCAGTTTAATCTGGAAACTATTAGGATGAAGGAGTTAAATTATGTCAAAATTAGTGTTGCTATTCAGATTATAAATCCTATTATAATCTTTTAAGTTTAAGGTTCTGTAATACTTGTTTGATTGTTACCATCTTTATAGCACCTGAGACAAGGCGGTCCGATAAGATAACTAGTATTCATATCTGGGAAAAAATTGACCCTGGGCACATCTAAAAGTGAAAAAAAGCTTGTCTTCTGATCTTCTTTCTTTTTTTTCTTGTCTGAGCTATCTTGCTAATCCAATGTTAACTAGATTAATAGGGTAGAAAAAAGGCATTTCTTCCTGCATGATACAAAGGCTGTAGCTGAGTGCCGTGCGTTTCCTGCTTAGTACTTCATGAGTGTTGAAAACCTAATGAGCTCATACCTCCTTTCTGAAAGAGTAAGGAAAAAGAAATTCTGGCCTAATGATTGCTTTTACAGCCAGCAATAGCAGTGCAGTTAATATATTGCTATATGGGAATTGCTTCTAGCAGCTGCTACAGCACACATTCACTGTTAAGTGCTGGGGTGTAGACATTACTCTTGCTCTTGATTAACTAGGGAGTAATCAGGGAAAAAAAGGTGCAAGCAATGCAAAGGGTGACTTGAAAGAAAGGCCTGTCTCCCAGCACAGTGACTACACTTCCTCTTAAAAATTTTCTCACAGGTAAATTGAACTTGCTAGAGCTGCTAAAGCTGGACCAGCTAATGGACCTTTAATTGGTGTTGTAGTTCAGATCTTTTGCTGTAACAGTCTTTTCCCTTGTCATAAAACTCTCCTGAAACTTCTGAGAACCCATATTTCCAATTTGAATTATTTTTTTTCCTATGAGAAATGAAAGTGTCTGTGATAATTAGACTATCTTTCAGTACTAATAACTTTCTTTCAGGAAGGTGAAAAATAGCATGGAAGAGATATATGTCTATAGCATAAAAGTAGAGAACTAGATCATCATCTGTAGAAGATGAAAGGATTTGTGATGCTTGCCATAAATGGACTTCGTTACAAACAGAAAAAGATTTACACAGAACACTGGTAAAAGTGTTTAATATTTTAAATTAATCTAACCACACAACCTAGGAAGTTGTGGTTTTACTGACTTTCAGGACTCAATGCAGAGCTGCCTTTTTATTTTTTTTCCCCCTTGTTAAATCATTTAAAAAAGACATAAATAGGGACCTTTGATAGAAAGATGAGTGCTAATTGCTTACTCAAACAATATAATTCTATAAATTTCAGGACTATAAAATAATTGGTTTTGGATTTCAACTCTGCTGCCAGCAATTAGCCACAATAAGTTTTCTTCATTGACTTACAGTGTTTTAAGAGTATCTGTAAATCAGATGGACTGCTTAAGAAACTATTATTATTTATTATTATTATAAAAGAACATGTATTTATGTTGTGTGGATTTTTTCAAAGAAATGTAAAAATGTTTCTCAACCTAACTGTACATAATAAGGGTTCACGGCTGTATTCACCTATATTTCTGCAAGTATATAGGTGTAAGCCTTATATATTTTCAGAACTGCTATCTATAAGACTCATTATGATTCACCAAGATGCTTGTGTTATCAAATTATTATCCCATTAAAAAAACCCAAACCCTTTATAATAATAATTGGTCTACAAACTGTCCAACTGTTGCAGTGGCTGTAATAGCAACATGAATTCAGTAAGTGGGCATATGGTTATATTCAATTAATTACTTGAGCACTGGACTGTGCTGCATACATGTAGAGAGTTTAGAATATGTTGTCACTGCAGATACTGTGATAGAGACAAAAGTAGTGAGTTTACTTTAGGGAAGCATATTGCTGATTTAGGAGTGTAATGGCCCCTGACAAACTCATTCATAAATGTTATATACTGTTGACATAATAGCACAAGTTCAGGACCATTTTTCTTAATTTCCTTTTCTGATTGTTGACAAGTTTTCCTAAACCAAGATCAAGAAGAAAGTCTATTATTCCAAAAGGCGGTAGAAAACTTGTTAATTTTATAAAACATACTGCTTTTATTCAGATGTGCTTGTACTAGTAGATAAGACATTTGATTTCAGAATTGTTATCAAGGGAGTTAGTGGGCTGTCAAGCTCTAGGAGGTTGATGATATAGTCACTAGAAAAGGTTGAATTGTTTTTCTGTGAAAATAAATTAGCTAAGCAGTTATACCTTCTTTATTCTGTTAGACAATCATTTATCAAATGATCTTCATTCCTTAAATGTGATTTTTATGCATAAATGTAATCTGAATATCTTAGATAGCAGTTTGCAGTAGAAGGGGGTAGATGTGAATTGTCCACTTAGACTATATTTTATCCATTATTTGTGATGTCTAATTGATTTCATCTGGTGTTTGGTTTTTGATCATTAGACTGTTTGGGAGAACTAGGTAACTGTCAGTTTTTAAACAGAGGAAGAGCAAAATAAAAATGAAAAATATTATAAAACTTTTAGAACTGGTATCCAGTTGTCTGGATTTCCAGAACCAGTGCAACTTTTAGAAACTAATGAAATGCAATTCTTCTTGTCCAAATGATTTGATGGCCTACAAAATCTTATTACTTAACATTCTCCCTGAAATAACTATCAAAGTAGAGAGCATCAGTTTAATAGACTTTGCCTCGGTCTGCCTAGTTTCTTCCTGTAATTCTTTAGACAGCATAAACAGCTGACGGGAAGAGGCACATTGTTGCCTGCCATGTCTCATTTTGCCTTGTTTGAGATATTTCTGCAGAATTTCCTTGTCTGGTGATGGCCCAGGAATGTACACAGTTTAATGCTTTCTGATATGGCAGTTTTACAAGACATTTTTGTGAAAAGTGGATTTCATTAAAAAACCCTTCAAATTTTGCATGTTTTATAAAGTCTATGTAAGTATTGCAAAGGTTGTTCAACCAAGCAACTGATGGGACTAATGGGCCTTTGTAGTTTCAACCACCCCTGCTGTGGGCAGGGACACCTTTCACTAGACCAGGTTGCTCAGAGGTCCATATCCTTTAGGAGATCACAATGTTGCTTTATCTTTTTGCTTGACAAATTTTTGTTTGGTAGCAAATGAGTTACAGTCATCAAGTCAAAAGTTTTTTATTGAATTATTTCTCTTTTAGGCAGCTGTAATTTGACACACAGATAAACAAAATTTTTTTTTCACCAAAAGACAAATAATTCAAACATATTAGCACTACACTGAGTATCCTGCACTTAGTCATGACTATTTGACATTGTGACAGAGGGAGATGGTTCCCAAACTGCTTTTTGCAAATTTCTTTTAATGGGTATCTTTACTCCATCACTCACTTGTTGATTTCATCTCTTGAGAAACTTCTTTGTGTTTCCTTCTCAATAGAACTAGTGTCATGGCCAAAGAGCCAAACCAGGACTGGAGTAACTACGATAAATTGCTGGCTCCATCCATTTTAACAGTGAGCATACAGCTCCAGGTAGTTTGGCTTTAGTTTTGGTGTTTTCTTCCCTCTGCTATTTCTGAAGGAAAATAGTAATATTTCAACTCCTCTCAAATGTTCTCTTGTATATAAGAACAGTGTGGAAAGGATCATACCCTGTATGCCACATTCTCTAAATGCTGAAGCAATATGACATATTCCTACTGTTGTATATAGATAGTCACACACATATATATATATATATATACATATATATATGTATAACAGATGAAGATTAGGTGTGCTATAGGAGCAAATAGTTTTATATGTACTGTGGAGGTTTTGTTTGTTTTAAGAAAGAAAACATTCTTTTTAAAGTTAATCACATTATTAAAAATTTGAGCACGGTTTTAAGTTATTTTTTAAAAGGATATTCAATCAATCCAAAACACCTTGGTTCTGCTCTTTTTTAAAAAGAAGTAGTGTTTACCATTTGAAAGGAAGGGGTAAGAAAGGAGAATAATTGCTTTATATATTTTGAATCTATGATACTCTTGGATCCACTAAATGTAAGTATAAGTTTCTGGATAAAAATTTTACTTCACCTGTTTTTTTTTTAAAAAAAAAAAGTAAACATTTTCTCCAAGCTACATTCTTATTATAAATCTGCAAGAAAACACAATTCAAAGCTATTTGACATTGTGAAAGAATCCTTGCAACTTAAAGAGGAAAAAAAAAAAAAAGTAGAACATCAGACAGGGATCCAGAAATCAAATTTTAGTCATCTGGGTTGCATAGAAGTCTTGGATAGTGTATTATTTTTCTAAATACTTTCATGGGCATTATGCAAAACAGTTGGTGAAAATGAAGAGATGTTAACAGCATTCAGATAAACTAAATAGTATTGCTCCCATATGATTTTATTGCTAAGTGTAATCTGTGAGGCAAGCATGAACAATCTATTTAACTAAACATTTATATGACTGAAGGAAGAATCTCCATTTAGTACTCAGTTTTCACATGAGAATTTTTGGAATATACATCAGACTTCTTAATGACAAATCAAATAACCCTGTGTCTATGTAAATACTATATCACATTATCATATGAATTTTAATGATTTTATGGCAGCATATTTCTCTCTTTTTTATCATTATGATAAATTAATTCTTGAAAAGTCTTTGCCAATTTCTGTGACACTTTTACCTCACTACTCTTCATGGAAGGGAAAAGAGAAAAGGAGCACTGCAACACAACATAAAATGTAGCCAATTTTGGATAATGCAATTTAAAACTGGACTTCGTGTTCTAAATGTCCCACTAGAAAAATTCAATGCTAAATAGCCATTCAGGAGACATACCTGTAATAAAATTGTCTTCAAGGGGGGAACTAAGATATCTATGTTGACCAAGAAAAAATAATAATCCCTCTCCCTTTAAATTTAGAAAAGAAAACAAAAAATTTAATTAGGAAATATGTATATATATATGGGGAAAAAAAATAACAGTTCTCAATCACAATACATTTATATGTATCTCCAGAAGAAAAAAAAAAACAAACCCCAACAGCTTGTAATAAAATCCTCCCCCTTCCCAAACGACAAGAAAGAAAACAGTTAAAGGGTCTTTTAGCTATTCCCAAAAAGGACTGCAATTGTATCTGAGGGCAGCAGGAGGCGATGTCGCGCCTCAGCTGCTGGTCTCTGTCTCTCCCAGGGGATGCAGTTATAGTTACGGACAGCAGGAGGNAATACACTAGAAAAACTTGATTTTATATCCTCTAGAACATTAAGCACTGTAATGTTAAACCAAGAAACTCAAAACCACTGTGTTCTGTGGGATCCTCACACGACTGAAATGACTGGAAAAAGTGAGGATTTAAGAAGTGATGCCCAGCTGATGCAATGGGCATTACTGTTTGTGGTTTGTTTAGCCTCACAACTCCTGAATTCTATTTTTGATCCATAAGGAAATCAAAATCAGGCTCTGAAATCCTAGGTATTAAGTAATAAATCATCCAGCTCCTTCTCTGTACTGAAATAAGAGAAATATGTAGGCTGAACAGTTGAAAGGTTGAACAGTTATCTGCTTATACCTTCAGTACAGAAGAACAATTCAGAACTATATTTATTTAGGGTTGTCTTATTAGTTTTCAAAACTGTAGCATAGAACTGTAAGTACAAGTCAGACAGACTGACAAATCAGGCACACAAGGAGCATACTTTGTACAGTAATAGGAGTATTGGTCTTTCTCACGTTTGAAACTAGCAGAAAACATTAGGCAACTAGTAAACTCCTAAGCATGACATTGAAGATGTTATGATTTAGGAAAAAAAGAAATCAAAAGGTCTAAAAATCATGCTATGTTCAATACTAAAAAGAGAAAAATTAATTAAACTTCTCTTCTTCATATATAGAGAAATGAACTCTGTAAGGAAAAGTGAGGATGGGGCTATTTTTTCCATTGAAAGCAGGGATAAAAAAGGAGCATTGATTAGAAAGGACTTGAAAGTTATAGATGATATGCAGTTAAAAATTTTTACTCCATAGCTCACCACAATAAGAAAAGTAAATGTAATATCCTGTGGGGTAGCAAGAAAATTAAATCTATTATTTTCCACGTGAGTACAATTGGGCTTTTTACTTCTTTATCTGGTATTGAGATTAATAAATTGTCAATATATTTTACCTAAGTTAAAAGAGTAAGAAACAGAAAACTAAATCATTTCACCTGATTTATTAGATGTGTATGTCACTGGATGGAATATAATTGAATTTAATTTACAATGGTGTCCAGGCATCTGTTTTCAATGCATATGTATCTAAGACTGCATATATTTATATAAAATTTATACAAAGCACTATCAGTAAAGTTCTTTACATGACAAATGTGAAGTGGTTATAGGGAGGATTTATGTGACCATTATTCTGTGTGGGTGTAGTTGGTTTGACTAGATCAATGATTACTGAACATTCATAGCTCTCTTTTTTTTCAAGTTTAATATTATGCTTTATAATTTTTAAGGAGTAGAAGTTTGGTTGTCGGGGTTTTTTTGAGGAAAATAAGGAATATTAATTTTGAGGACAAATAATAAAATTTTTGTTGTTTTCCTTCTTCACTGCTCAGTGTGATCCTGGTAATTTTATGAAGATTGTCTCTCAGAGAGATTTAGTGCTTGGGGTATATTTGAATACAATTATGTTGGCATGCTCAAAATCACTCCCTACTTAGAGTTATGCATCAAAGCGGTCCTTGCCTTGCTTTGAAAGAAGAAGGATTTATTCCAGTAAGATGAGTGTATTAGAGTCTATTTGGGCAGGGATTTAATTGGTTCCACTGGGGAGCCACTCAGTAGGACTGCACCTACTGCTTGCAGGTTCTTTGCACCTTTTCTTTTCCATGACACCAGTTAAGAGCTGATCAGTTTATCAGTGTCAAAGGAATAAAATTAGCAAGGACCTTCTCCAAGGACAACGTGGTCACTATATAACTTAGTAGCAGCTTTTTTTATTATTATTATTATTTGAGAAATCATGTAACAATCATGTAACAAAGGGATTGCTTTAAATTTACTGTCACTCTTTTGCTTCTGTTTCCTAAACCTAACAGTGAAATTTGTTTCTTTAGTTGATTGTCGCTGATCTGATGGCTACCCTCAGTGCTGTCTGTGTGATCTCGACACAAAAAACCTCACAACCTTTCAAAACCATGCAAAATCGAAATGTAGATATAGTGCAATGTCTGACAGAGTTCTGATATGACAAAAAGAAATGTTATTCCACTTATTTGTGGCCAAAAGGAAAATTGAGATTTATTTTTTAAAATTCAGAGATAATTGGAAAGGTTTTCAATGTTCTGAAATAAAAGCCAAATAAGCCAAGGTCAACAATTAAATAACTGGATGAAGCTGGTAATAATTATAAATCAAGATAAAGTGTTAACACCTGGTACTTTTTGCTCACTATTAAATGAGTAAGAAATTACTTTGTTTAGAGGAATACTCTAAGGGAACTGAACAACATTCAGATAAATTTCTGCTACTGATTGCATCTTACAATTTTCACATACAGGTATCTTTCTCTTAACTGAGGTGAAAAAAGATAACAGGGATATGATTCATTTAAGACTTCAGAAATCTGTACTCTTCCCTTTTGTTTTGTGATACCTATAATAAAATAGCTTGATGCTTTAGCACTACTCAAAGAACAATATTCTGATGCAACACTGAATAGTTAAACATGGCAAGTCTTGCTTAAAAAATTAATACACTTTCTTTCATGAAAAATGAGTGAATTTTTGTATATCTTCTTTCTGGCAGGATGTGTGTGAAAGACTGAAAAATAAATTATTTGGAAGCACTAAGTCTTATCATCTTAAAAAGACAGGGTATTCAGGACGAATTTCAGTTTCTACCACTGGATACTTGGAGTGCAATCAGGTTTTATCTTTTATATTTATTAAAAACTTGGGGTAAAAAAGCACTTGTATCCAAACCACAGTTGAATAATCTCAAGAAAATGGAATTGAAATAAATTCTGTGGGGTTGGTGTGTGGGAAGAGAGACATTCTGGACTACAAATTGTCACCTGTGTTATACATCTAAGTATTTTTCTAGAGTCAGCATGTGTGTCCACAGGCTGGCTGAGCCCTTCCTGTCCCTCCCTGGCAGGATGCAGTACCACTGCATCTCAACAAGCTGCACTCAGACTCTGGGGCGCTCATGTATTGCCAGTTGGCTGAAGCTGTGGTATAAGACAATGGCCAGGGCAGGATCAGAGAGTTACATGTCCAGGAACAGGTATATTACAAAGGTTTCTCAGCAGAGGGCCAAAGGTGCTCACCCTAGCTTGTATTTGTTCATGTGCCCACTTCTCAAAGGTTTTTCTCAAATGTCTCTTCTTTCTGACTTACAGCTGCACTAACTTCTGGCCCTAACTAAGCCTGGGTGTGGTTTGCACTCAGGCCCCTTTTGACTAGTATAGAAAATGTGCCATTTCAATTAAAAGTCTCCTTTGTTCAGCATCTGCTTCCTTTCTGGACCACTGAAAGAAGTGTGCACCAGTTATAGTCTTCATGAGGACAGTGACATGCATTTGGCAACCAAAGGCAATGCAAGCAGTTGCCTGCCAAGTTAGAAAATCTCAGTTCTTTAAAAAGACTGAAATCTTTCTATTTAACTGGTGTCTGTAGAGGCCAGTAACCAGAAGCACAGTGATTACGGTGTGTGTGAAGAATTCATGTGTCAATTGATGTATATAGGGTGCTCAGAGTGCCTTAAGCTGCTGCTTAAGACTACAGTGTTGTCCCAAATGTGGACTCATTATCCAGTGTGCAGGAAAATTCATACACTGAGATGAGGTGTTTCTATTTTTTTATTCCAGTTTGTGCAAATTAAGGAGCTGGGTGGTAACCCACAAAAGACTGGCTCCTTGATGATTCAAACTTTACACAATTTATACATTCTAACAAACACAGGCATCACCATTAATTGGTTACATATTACATAACTTTTTCATTAATTAGTAGTCAAACCCATATTTGCTCATTGTATCTCTCATTTCTCATGTTAATTAGTTGGCATGTACAGTTCTTCCCTCCATTTGAGTCTGGTGTTTGTTTTGAGTAGGTGATCAATGAGTTGGTGGTTGTGATCTACCACTGCCAGAGTTACCTTTCCCCCAGTTACTGCTCAGTTTTGTTGACTTCACTTCTGGTGGCTCTCATCCAGACTGCCCATTCATCTTGGGATTTTCTTCCCTTTTCCTTAAACAAAAGATTAGCCAACAATGCAACATTCACAATGCAATTGCTTAATCATAACTGTCCAGCTACAGCTACTGATCAACAATTAAAAAACAAAACGAATTACGAAGTTTGATTCAAATCTTGAGGGGCTGACACCCTGAGTGGCTTGATATCAACATGACTGCTAGAATCTGCACAATGCTGTTTGCAAAACACCACAGGGCAGCTTCCCTTTCAATGGCTGGTGTGACCATCTCTTGTGTGCTAAATACCTCAATGAAGAATGAAAACGTTTGGCTTCTCAGTGACCTGGCTATATGAGACCATATCTGAAGTACAGAGTAAGCTTTTGTTTTCTCCATGCAAGGCAAATGTTGATTACAAGGAGAGTGTTAAACCTGAGGAAACTGGAGCACTGGACACGTGAGAATCTGGGTTTGCTTAGTCTGGGGAACAGATAGTAAGACTAAGAGGAAATCTAATTACACTTTTTCACTGCCTACAAGGGATTTTTAAAGATGATGGAGTCAGGCTGTTTTTAAAGTTCAATGAAAGGAGAGGAAGCAAAGGAATTCTGATTAACTGTGTGTATGGCAAGAGCTATGGGACATAGGCTACATAATTATAAACATGAAAATCAAGCTTCTTGTAAGCATGGACTGGCCAGATATTAGGGCACCTGTGAACAGCCAATGCACCTCAATCACTAAGTTTCTGGGTGATGTCATTATTCATCTATGTAAATTAAGTAAGGAAGTGACTTGAGAGAACAAGCTGACTGGAAATTAGATTGGTGACTGGAGTCCAAGTCACCTTCACAATTAGGTATTTGACTGATATACAGGATCTCTAGAAATTGCCCCAATCAGCTCCTCAATATTTACCCTAACCCTAACCCATCTCTCAGCTGTGATTGGCCCCTCCAGGGCAACTTCCCCCATTTATATAGTGGGCATGGTATTCTATGGTGAAGAATATCCTTATGGCTTCTTTGGATGACCTGTCCTTATCATTCTCCCCCCAGTTTCTTGTGCAGCTCCTCACTAACAGAGCATGGGAAACTGAAAATTCTTTGACTTAGGGTAAGCTCTACTTATCAGCAAGCAAAACATTAGTGTGCTGCTAACATTATTTTGAATTTATGAGTCTAAAACATAATCTGTACCACTTACTGGGAAGAAAATTAAAAGCATCCCAGCTGAAACCATGATGAGTTTCATGGTAAACATTTCTTGTACTTTGTGACGTGTATAAATGCCTGTGATGTGTAGCATGGAATGCATAAGAGAAATTCCACATGAAAACATGTTATGGACTTTGGGAAATCAATTTTCAGTTGCTTGAAAAAGGTAATAGGTGGGGTTAACTGGGCATCATTCCTAAACGAAGAAGGAGTTCAAGAGAATGCCAGAGGCAATTTAAGATCAAAAATGAAGGAAAAGTCAGTTTAAAGATGTATCATTTTCTCCAATCTGTATTCAAAAAAATAGAGATTGAAAAAACAATGTCATAAAAAGTGACTAAGTCAAATTACTGAGGACGAGAACAAAAGAAAGTGCAACTGTGAAAAGAGAATCGGGAAACTGAACCATAAAAAATTGACAACAAATAAGGCATAGTATGTACAACAATGGAAAAAAATTGTATGCATGCTTAGAGGAGGTGGAAAGTTGAGGAAATAGTTGGTTTCCCCATTACTTGTAGAAAATGGTACAAGAATAATCAAGAATATTATTTATTATTATTAGACCTTATTTTAAATGCTCAATAATGTGCAGATAACTAATGTTTTAAAGACATAAAAGGAATTTGCAGCTCAGCAGTGGAACTAGACATGCAGAAGCCTCAGGCCACACATTGTGCACTTTTTTCTAGATATGCTGAGCTTTAGACCTACTTAAGTAAAAAGTGACCCCAGAGCCAGTTCATGTTGGAAGATAAGGGAAAAAGGAAGGCCCCTACCCTGTCAGTAGAAGCTGCAGCCTTAGAGATAAGTGGAGAAACAGCCTACTAGAGACAGTGAAGAGAACCAATAGAGAGGACCCCAGTGTTATTATTCAACAAAAGTGTTTCATGAGGCATGGGAAACCTGGATTGTAAGGGTATAATGGCCCAGGGATTTCTTTGTTCATGGGCCCTCTTCAAAGACACACAGCTCCAACTGTTCTTATTGTAGTACCATTTCATTACTAAACCGTTTTTTTCCTGGAATCAGAGTTCTGAGATTCTGCTGCACCTGGGGTGAAGAAATTTCTTTAGCAAATCTGAACACAATTAACTGAGAAAGGTACAAAGATGAAAACATAAATTAGAGATTACTGGCACAATAGTTTTGGACATTGAGATCTGCTGTATATTACTTACAGGCTCACTTGTCTTTCATAATTTTGTGTTAGGGAAGTCGTACTGGATAGAAAAAATAATAGAATCATAGACTCTTGTAGGTTGGAAGGACCTTTACAGGTCATGCTGTCCAGCTGAGTCCTAAACAGTCCCAAGGATGGAAATCCTATACCTAAATCTAGGTGAAATTCCCTGTGTTGTAACTTGGGCCCATTGCCCCTTCTTGTTTCACTGTGTACTATAAAAACAGTGCATGTAACTCCACTTGGGAGTTGTACAAATGTAAAATCCTACAGTAGCCTTCTCTTACTATGGATGAACAAATCCAGGTCTCTCAGGTTGTCTTCATATACTGTGTTTTTCAACCCTGTGACTATTCTGGTGACCCTACAGTGAATTTGATTTAGTACATGAATATTTTTCTTTTATAAGGGAGCCAAAATGAGCACAGTACTACAGATTTGGTCTTACAGGAGTAAAAAAAAAACCCGGCAGTATCCCTTGCAGTACATGTTACCTCGCCTTTGCGAGGCTTTCAATACCATCTCCCAAAATACTCTTCTATTCAAATTGGAACATAACAGTCTGGATTGGAGGATAACTAAATGGATAAAAATACATATAAGCTTGCGATCAGAGAGTAGTGATTAATGTCCTGTACTCTAAGTGGAGACTGGTAACAAGTGCAGTAGTGCAGAGGGCTGTTCTGGGGACCTCTTCTGTTCAACATCTTTATCTGTGACCTGGCAGAGGTGATGGAGGAATCTCTAATCAGGTTTGGAAATGACACCAAACTAGGGAACTAGTCAATAGGCAGGGCTGCAATCCAGTGAGATCTAAAGAAGCAGGGGAATGGGCCAATAGGAATGACATGAAATGCTCTAAGAGCAAAGCTGAGTGCTGCTTCTTCTCAAGAACATAGGGTGGGGACTCTCTGACTGGGAGCAGCCCTGTGGGAAGGGGCTTTGGAAGCCTTGGCAGACACAAGCTGAGCATGAGCCAGCAGTGTGCCCTGGCTGCAGAGACCAGTGGTGCCCTGGAAGATATTTACAGGGACATAGCCAGAACTTTGAGGGGAGGTATTACTCCCTGCTACTTGGAATTCATGAGATCCTATCTGAAATACTGCATCCAGTTTTGAGTCCCTCAGCATTAGAAGGAAATTGATGAATGAGTGAGTTCAGCAGAGGGTACTGGCCGGGGAATGTAACACTTGCCCTGTTAGAAGAGACTGAGGAACTGAGACTTGTTCAGCCTAAAGGAGAGATCATCTCAGTGATGCTTACCAAAAATTCATCAGTACCTATATCAGAGTTACCAAGAAACTGAAAGGGGACTCTTCCTACTGGTACAAGGTGGGAAGATGAGAGACAGTGGTGTAAGGTGATTTCAGACTGGCTGTTAAGAAACACTTTTTCACTCTGAGTAGAGGCTGGAACTGGAGCAGGCTTCCCAGAAAGGCTGTGCATTCCCTGTCTTAGGAATTTTTCAAGACCTGACTGGATAAAGACTTGAGTAACCTAGTTTGACCATACAGATGACCCTACTTTGAGCAATGGAATGAACTAAACAGTTCTTGAGGTACCTTCCAGTCTGCCTTTATGATTCTATCTCTGTATATGTGTTTGAACTTCTATAATGCAAGGGCACACTGCTGAATCATGTTTAACTTGTTCACTCAGACTTCCGGGTAATTCTTTTGCAAAGCAAGCATACAGCTTCTCTTGAAATAAGTGGGAACAGGAAGAAGTGCAGACAGAGAAGCTGAAGTTTTATAGAAGATTTAGTTTAAATATCTGGAAAGATAATAAAAATCATAAGAGTCAACATATAATTACTAGGAATTGTATTTATTTATCATTTATAAAAGGATGGAATAGATTGTATGAACTATTCTGTATTTTTGATAGAAATAATTTTATTGTTATATATTCTCCATGTCATCATTTTTTCCAACTGAAAAGATTTCCATTCTCAAAAATTGAAAATCCCATCAAGAAAATTAAATTATAGCTTTTTGACTGCTCTTCCTGAAAAGTTATGCCAGTTTTGCTTCCTACAGGAGAAAGTGACATTGTGAAGATATTTTCTATCAAATAAATGACAGACAGAAAGAAACTCCGTTATTAGTTTTCTGATTTTTTTTAATTTTCCATCTGAGTTTTGGATAAGTATGTTTCAACAATATTTCAGTTTGTTTCATTTTGTTTCATGCAGGTAAATTTATTTTTCCTGACAATTTATGTATCATATAAAATTAAGACCTGTCACTCACTGCTTTATTGCTCTGGATACTAAATATCTTTCAGTTCTGAGAAAGCTTTTGAATGTATTTGTGACATATCAGTATATCTCTTCTCAGAGTTCTATTATATCATCCTGCAGCTTCCAACCAAAGTTTTCATGGCAGCACTAAGTTCTTCAAGTATGTTCTTCCTATTTTCCATTTCTAGGACTGCATCATCCGAGATTGATTCCTAAACAGAGCAAAGGTGTGTCTAGTGCTCAGAAACTCTTACTAAGTCAATGAAAGTACAATGTGAAAGATATAAAGCATCAGCTAAATTTTTAAAACCTGAAGTCTTATTACCATTTTTTATTATTACTATTGCTCCTTGGTGTAATAAATTAGAGGTCAAAGTTTCAGAAATATACTGTAATATAAAATAAATATCAGTCAAATAACCCACATAAAGCAAGGTCCAAGTATGAGCCTCTTGAGTTGTAATAAAAGTGCTTTCATGGAATTTCCACAGAGGACTTCAGTGAAGACTGAGGGAAAGGGACTGCTGAATGGTTTTATGGATAGCAAGACTTTCTTTTAGATGCAACATAAATTTTATTTTACATGTCACTCTTCTCCAACTTTTATTGTTTTAATAACATAAAGGGTAAGATTACCAATGGGATTTGTATGCTCAATTCTCATTAATTTTAATAGGAACTGGTCATCAAAATCCCTTAGGCTACCCTGAAAACATCAGCCAAAATTTCCTGCTGTATTTGAGGGCAAACTGCAAAATCAACAAAGCCCAGAAAGGCTCTCCCAGTTGAGCTGACTATGTTTGTTGTATTCCCACAGCAGTGAATAGAGCATAGAGAGAAGTCAGAATCCCTTTTCAGAGCCCTGAGACATGAAGAATGAAAACAGAAGTGCTCTGTAACAAACACACATAAGACAAAATATGATCAAAGTTGGATTGTCTTCCCCACTGCTCTTGAAATATTTTGTATTTGACAAATGCAGAATGCCTGAGAGTAAATGATGAATGTTGTTGAGGTATAAAATAAAGAATTATTACCCAATTTTAGTTAGGTTTTACTTTACCTCACCTCAGCAAAATCACAGATTTAGCAATCAAGATTTTGCAGTCTAAAACTGCAACGAAACCTCACTAATGTCTGTGATCATTTGGTAACCATTAAAATCAATAGGGAGCCTTCCATAATTCCAGGGTATACTACATCAGGTCACTGGTTTAAGGTTCATTTTTACTAGAATACACCAGCTGCATTAATAAAGTATTTCCTCTCTGTGACAATTCTAAGTCTATAACATGATGAATTCATACTTTTCATTAATGTATTATATTCCCTAATCTCTAGTTACCAGAGCTCAAATGAAGGTTCCTGTGACAAAATAAATGAGAATGAAATACATGATTTTTTTTTTTCAGTAAATAAAAATCGTGAATAATTTTTCTAGAGCCAAAATTAACTTGTTTTCTTTAACTTCAATCATCCTCTCAAAATGTCCACACATACTTTCATGTTATTGGATTTCATTGCAGCTATTTTTCAAAGTGAAAACATATTTTCTCAAGATATGAGCAAGTGTTTGAGAGTTAGTTATTATAGACATAATGAAAATTTTAATTATTATAATAGTGTTCATTGTTCATCTCTTCCAGTAATTCTGTGGGAACGTATGACAAAGCTAATGTCTGTAGTTTTTGATATTTTGATGCCAGTCTTCATCTGCCTAATGTTACATTTATTATTTTTTATTTTGAGAAGGAGTGGGGAGAGGAAGACGGGAAGTGTAGCCTTGCTGTACAAGTGAAAGGCAAAAGATGGGCCACTTTTCTAAATAAGAAAAATGTTTTCAAGCAACATTTTTCAATTTGTGAAGTGGTATCATATGATAATATATTCCATTTTCCACTTTTAGTCAAGCATCTTCATTCTTCATTTGTCTGCAAAAGTGCTTGGAATCATTTTTGCTGGGTGTATCAAAAGTCTGCTCTTCTTGAACAAAATTTGGAAGGTCAGAATCAATTTTGTATTGTAAATAATTCTGTCATACAAACTGGCATAAAAAAAGTAAACCCATTAAAGCTCTCTTTGATATCAGCACCTGCTTCTGTCACTACTGAATGTTCTTATTTCTGCTTTAATCTGCTTTTTTTTTTTTTTTTTTTTTTTTTTTTTTTTTTTAAAAAAAAAAAATAAAATTGTTTTTTGAAT